>PVHP010031872.1:0-20649 GCA_004024765.1 Zapus hudsonius | reverse complement strand
TTGGGGTGGGGGTGGAGAAGAAAGGGGGGGAGGGAGAGAGAGGGAGAGAGAGAGAGAGAGAGAGAATGAAATGAGGGGCGAGAGAGAAAGAAACACACAGCCTCCTGCTCCAGGGCCAAGGCCCAGCCTAAGAGCTTCTTCACTGGTCACCAGCTGAGGCCCTCCTCTCCCTGCCTGGGTCCAGGGAGAGAGGGTGATGCTATGTGCTGTGCTGACACAAGTCTCAAAGTCTGTATAAAAGGACATGGAGATAGGTGACTGGTCCAGAGCGAAGTCCAGGCATCCCACCCCGTCAGAGGGAGGTGGTGGTGGGTGGTGAGGCTTAGTGTATGTAGGCTCGGTACACAGCAGACATATCATTATCAGACTGGTCCAGTGCCTTGGCTCTTTTGTACACCTGGAAAGAAAAGAGGCAGAGATTGGCATCTGGCCAGAGCTGCTAAACTAAGGCCCAGCCCTCAGGCAAAAGATCCCAGCTTCTATGGGACTTGGTCATTTTCCCATCTGAAGCAGGACCAGCTGCTGACCTTCATGGGTTTACTGGGAAGATCATGAATGCCCAGTGCAGTTAGCAGTCACAGGATGGCCCTGGCTGCAGATGGCTCTTCAAGGATGTCGCTATCCCCAAGGGTGCCATCTCTGTTGTTCCCTCTGCGTGAAATGCTCTTCCCTCAAAATGGCTTCCCCCCTTTGCATCTCTACTTAATTTTTTCTTCATCTGTTATGTTATTGTGTGTGCATAGTTCTTCTCTCTCTCTCTCTCTCTCTCTCTCTCTCTCTCTCTCTCTCTCTCTCTCTCTCTCTCTCTTCTTTCTTTCTTAGCGAGAGAGAGACACACACACAGAGAATGGGCATGCCAGGGCCTCCAGCCCTTGCAAACGAACTCCAGAACACATGTGCCACCTCGTGCATCTGGCTCCACATGGGCCCTGGGGAATTGAACTTGGGTCCTTCTGCTTTGCAGGCAAAGCCTTAACCACTAAGCCATCTCTCCAGCTCTGTGGGTCTTTTTTTTGAGGTAAGGTCTCACTCTAGCCCAGGCTGACCTGGAATTCACTATGTAGTCTCAGGCTGACCTCAAAGTCACAGTGATTCTCCTACCTCAGCCTCCCAAGTGCTGGGATTAGAGGCACGTGCCTATTGTGTGTTTTGAGACAGGGTCTTGCTATGTAGACTAGGCTGATCCTGTACTTAAGATTCTCCTACCTCAGCCTTTGTGCTGGTTTGTTTAAAGAGATGTACCACCAAGTCTAGCTGTTTTTTTTTTGGCTGTATCTCAGGTCTGTAGTGTAGGATGATCCTGAACTCCTGATCTTCCTACATCCACCATCCAATTAATGGGATTATAGGCATCTCTCTTAGCTTACTCCTATTTCATACACTCTGAAACACTTGCTTGTTTAAAAGCTTCTGTGTTCATTTTGTGCTTCCTTCCTTTAAAATATAAGCACGGTGGTAGTTTGGCTCAGGTGTCCCCCATAAACTTATATGTTCTGAATGCTTATTCCCCAGCTGATGTCAATTTCAGAATTAAAATCTTGTTGGAGGTGTGTTGTTGAGGGCGGGCTTATAGATGCTAGTGTTTGGCACTCTCTCCTGCTGCTGTTGTCCACCTGATGTTAGCCAGGAGGTGATGTCAGCCTCTGCCCATGCTGTCATCTTTCCTGCCATCATGGATTTTCCTCTTGAGTCTGTAAGCCAAAATGAACTTTCCTTCTACAAGCAGCTTCTACTTAGATGTTTCTCACAGCAAGGAGAAGCTGAATGCAACAAGTACCATGAAGATGGAGGAGCTGGCAGTACACCAATTAATCCCTGAACAGTGTCCTCTAGAACAGGGCATGCAATTAGCAGTGCTCCAGGGGCAAGTCACCATGTAAGAGCTTGAAAAGATCAGAGCAGATGTATGACAGAGTTCTAGGCTGCCCTGGAGCTATAGACCAAAGAAACCAGAAGAGAAATAGTATGGCTCAGAAGGAAATTTGCAGCTTTAATAATCATGTCATAAAGACATAATGTCTAAAAGTCACTGCTTATGTTTCCACCTGAAGGAGTTAGAGAAAGCAAAATATGAATTAAATAACTCAGATCCCAACTTAAAGTGGAAACTGGATTATAGTTGTGTGAACCACAAAGAATACTGTAATTCCACATATGTATGTTTCCTTCCTTCCCCAAACAATGTAGTGAGAACAAAATATAAAAAGTACAAGTCAGATGTGGGGTGAATATCTGTAATCTCAGCACTCAGAAGGCCGAGGCAGGAGGAACTGTTAAATTCAAGGTCAGAATGGGACACATAGTAAGATCCCATCTCAATAAATAAAACAGAAAAGAACAAAAAGAGCAAAGAAAAGCTGGAGAGATGGCTCAGTGGTTAAGGCACTTGCCTCCAGTGCCTAAGGCCCCTGGTTCAATTCCCCAGTACCCACATAAGCCACACACAAGGTTGTGGCCCTGGTGCGCTCTCTCTCTCTCTGCTTGAAAATGAATAAAGCCAGATACACAAAGTGGCACATATATCTGGAGTCCATTTGCAGCAGCATGAGGCCCTGGCATACCTATTCACACACTCTCTCTCTCAAATAAATAAAGTATTAAAGAAAAAAGAAATAAAAGCTGCACACTCAAATTACCTCATTGGCTGCAGCAGCCATAGGAGTCGGGTGGTTGACGGCATCGCCTAGCGCAATGGCCAGGCGGAGATCCTTTTGAATGTATTTCAGGTAGAAGTCAGGCTTGAAATTTCCTTGAAGGATATCTGTAGAAGGAAAGATACCTATCAGAACTCCAAGGATCTAGATAACAACCTGTGAACGGCCAGTTTCAACACAAGCATTTTCAAAGGGCACAGCCCTATGGCCCCTCCTGTACCCAATACCCAAATAAGAAGCTCCAGCCTGGGCCAAAATTCCCATCCTTTGACTGGGGCAAGGACTGGCAAACCCAGAAAGAACTCACTGGAATGGTCTGACCCAGCTCCCTGGCACTAATAAAAACAAAAATGTGAGAGGCTGAAGGTGACTTACTTTGGCACTTCTGGTCCAGGAAGATGCTGGCCAACTGTCCCTGATTGAGGATGTCCAAAAGTGTCTGCTGTGACTGGCCTGTCACCTGGGCCAGTGTCAGCCCTTCAGCGATGGTGGCCATGAAGCTCCCTTGGACCATGTTCACGATCAGCATCATCTTGGCTGCATTGCCAACTTCACCTGCCAGGGCAAAGGTCATGTCCCAAGAATCCAGCAGCAGGTCCTCTCTGCCTCAGCATATCACCCATGTACTAGAAAGCCTCTTTCATCTGCCCTGGACAGAACTGGTTCTTTCTCCTTCCAGACACTAACCGCCTGGCAAAAGCCAGGTGTCTAAGGTGTCTGGTGGGGAGGCCATATGGGATAGATGCTATCACTAGTGTGGGCTCCCCACAGCCTCCAGGCCTGATGTAGCCAGACAGGTGGGCATGCACATTACCTAGAAAGAACGAGGTTTTCCCCATTGCCTGGAAGCAGCTACTGCAGTCTTCATATAAGCCCCTGTCTCCAGCTGCTAAGATCACCAACATCCCATCGTTGGACAGTTGCTGATTCCCTGAGACTGGGGCTTCCAGAAAGCGGCCTCCCCTGGACACAATCACCTGCAAGGGAAAGTCACAGCCTTGCCCTCATGGCCTCTTCAGGCAGGAAGCAGAATCCTTGGGGCATCTCATCATAGTAGAATTACAGGGGTGGGAGCATGTAGCCATCTATGCTGAGGCAAACCCAACATGTGACCCAAGACCTACTGCTGTGAAGGATTCCCAGCTCACCCTTGACTGAAGTGAAATCACAGGCAGGAGAAAAAGTTGGGGCCTGCATCTCTTCTCCTAGTATTCTGTTTTTGTTTTTTTGGTTGTTTTGAGGCAGGGTCCTCACTCTAGCTGAGGCTGGCCACTAACTCATGGTGATGCTCTGAGCTCAGCCTCAGAGTACTGAGATTAAAGGTGCAAGTGAGCTACCATGCCCAGCAGTGTTCTGGATTTCTTAGATACCAAGCAAACATGATGCTGACAACTTGGCTCCTCCATCTTGGTCTCCACCCTCAGAGCAAACATGCACCCAGAATACACTTTCTTTAGACTTGACTGCAGACAGTTGCCTAAGGCCGTGCTGGCAATCTGAGAAGCTTCTCATTGTATAGCTGGCAGCACAGGATCTGGTGCCTTCTGACTTGTAGTGACTTTGAAGGTGGACAGTCAAGAGCAGTTGGTACCAAGGGCCAGGGTTTTCGCTCTGGCTGTAAGGTAACTATATTGATCAGTGTGTGATCAGCTTTGGGGTTGGGCTCCCACTAAAAGGATGACCTGGATGAAACTGCTACCTGGGCCAGCTCAGTGACCGTGTCCGCATCCACCGTTGACATGTCCACATAGCACTTTCCAGGACGAATCCCTTGCAGCACACCACTGGGGCCCAGCACCAGCTGTGAGGACACAAGGGAGAAGCAATAGCCCAGGCTCCCAGCTAAGTGCTCAGGAGCCCCCATAGGCCAGAGTCTGATGCTTTTTTTGGCTCACTTCCTAATCAGGAGTTTAACTATTAAAGCAGAAAAGAAAAGAGCCACTAAATATCCAAGGGACTGAAAAGTAATTCCAGAATGTTCTTTATCCTTGTGCCCTCTTTCCCCTGTTTAAAAGAGCAGCTCATTATTTGAGGGGCTTCTTTGGACTTTAGTCCAAGAAAAGACTAGACTAGACACTAGTTGTAACAGGATAACCACTATACCTGAACTTTTTTTTTTTTTTTTTTTTTTTTGAGGTAGGGTCCCCTCTAGCCCAGGCTGACCTAGTATTCACCCTGTAGTTTTTGGCTGCCTTCAAACTCAAACTTCAAACAAAAATGGTGATCCTCCTACCTCTGCCACCCAAGTGCTTGGATTAAAGGCGTGCACCACCATTGCCTGGCAATCACTTGAACTTTGAACACATAAAAATCCATTAACAGCTAAATACAGAAAGTTGGCCCTTGGACCTAAGGCACACTCAGCCCCAAGAAGTCCATCTCAACCGAGTACCCAGAGCTTGTTCAGGAATTGTTTGGGGGCATATTTCAAGGATCCTAGTAGTTTTCATTCTTTGTTTTGAATTAAAAGGAAATTTATATTCAACTTTGGCAAGCACCCTTTAAAATGAGATGGTTCCTAAATGGGAAATCCCCTTACCCCCCAACATGCACTCACTCACTCAGTGTGCAGGGGAGAAGGGAAGGAGGCCAGCCAGTTCTCCTGGCTAGAACCTGAGCCGCAGAGGGGAGGGGGATCCTTACGTCCTTGGCTGCCTTTGGATCCGACACACAGGCGAAAGTGATGTCACAAGTTGAAACGACTTCAGCGGGGGTTCTTCCTAGGCGGGCCCCCTCCTGGATGAATAAATCACACTGCAAAAGTCACAGATCCTAACGTGAGCTGCAAGCAGTGCACAACAAACATGCCAGCCAGACCAGAGACATGTGGACCAACCAATCCCTTGGCCAGCCTCTCAAGACAGAAAGATGAGGTCAGGGTTCTGGAACACCAGAGCTGGTAGCCTGACTTCTTGAGGCATATTTTAAAAAAGGAAAAAAAAATTTGTTTTTTTAAGGTAGGGTCTCATTTCAGGCCAGGTTGACCTTGAATTTACAGCACTCCTACCTCTGCCTCCTGAGAGCTGGAATTAAAGGTGTGTGTCTTCACCACACCCAGCATAAAATGAGCAATTTCTATTGACATATTTTGAATATACTTGATCAATGAAACTTTTTTATACACACATACATATATATGTGTTTGTGTGTGTATATGTACATAGAGTATATGTGTCACCACATACATGTGTGTATAGAAATACTCCATGATCTTGTGGGCAGAAGCCGGAGAATGTCAGATGTCCTATTATTGTTCATCTGCCTATTTATTTCCTTGAGATGGAGTCTCTCCCTCAACCTGAAGCTGCTGTTTGTCAGTAAGTCCCAGCAGTTCTCTGGCCTCCAGTCCCAACTCTGACCTTTACAGCCATGTTGTTTTTTTTTCCTTTTTAAATATTTTATTTATTCATTTTCAAGCAGAGAAATACAGAGAGAGAGAGAGAGAGAGAGAGAGAGAGAGAGAGAGAGAAAACACACCAAGGCCACCACCTGTGGGTCTGACATATGTGGGTACTGGGGAATTAAACCCAGGGCCTTAGGCACCAGAGGCAAGTGCCTTAACCACTGAGCCATCTCTCCAGCCCCTACAGCCATGTTTTTAAATGTGTTTTCTAGGGAGAAGAACTTGACAATCTCTGGACCAAGAGGCCCTTAAGCAGCAAGCACTCTTAACTGTTGAGTCATCTCCCCAGACTCATGGTGATCCTCCTACTTCTGCTTCCCAAGTGCTGGAATTAAAGGCATGCGCCACCACGCCCAGCCCCAGACTACTTTTTAATATATATATATATATATATATTTGGTTTTTCAAGGTAGGGTCTTGCTCTAGCCCAGGCTGACCTGGAATTCACTATGTAGTCTCAGGGTGGCCCCAAACTCACAGTGATCCTCCTACCTCTGCCTCCCGAGTGCTGGGATTAAAGGTGTGCGCCACCATGCCTGGCTTTCTTTTTAATATTTTTATTGCTTATCTTTTCTGAGATTTTAGAAAATCGTGTTTAACAAAATCAAAACATTGGTAGACTTTACAAAGTTGTCTTTTTTTTTCCTTTGTGGAAGATTATCAAGAAATTACTTGTCTTTTTCTTTAGTGAATTTGACTATTTGTTTGCTCTAAAAGATCTACAGAGACAGCTCAGTGCTTAAGGTGTTTGCTTACTGATGGACTGGTTTTAATTCTCCAGTAGCCATGTAAGCCAGATGCACAAAGTGGCACATTCATCTGGGGTTCCAAGAGGCCCTGGCATGCCTCCCTCTCTTTTTCCTTGCAAATAAATAAATAAATAAATAAATAAATAGATTTACATAAGAACTTTTCTTCTGGCTTGTTTTTATTTATAAAAATTAAGTCAGCAATTGACTTGAAATATATTTAAGGGGTAGGAATAGCATCTCCCCAAATTTCTTTTTTTTTTTTCCTTTGTTTTTTTCGAGGTAGGGTCTCACTCTAGCCCAGGCTGACCTGGAATTCACTATGTAGTCTCAGGGTGGCCTTGAATTCATGGTGATCCTCCTACCTCTGCCTCCCCAGTACTGGGATTAAAGGCGTGTGCCACCACGACCGGCCTCTCCCCAAATTTCTAACCAGTCATTTCTCCCTGATTTGGATAAGCTTCCCTTGTTGGAGGCTGTCCAAGGCTGCCCAGTCTAGTTGTGAGACTTGGGTCTCCATGGCAGCTATTTAGTAATGTCACTTTAGATTAAATTTCTAGCCTTTTATGAGAGGGGTGTTTTTCAATACTTCAGGGGTCTTTTTGAAATTTTAAAATTATTTGCAGAGAGACAGAGAGACAGAGAGAGAGAGAGAGAGAGCGAGAGAGAGAGAGAAATTGGCATACCAGGGCTTCCAGCCACTATGAAGAAACTCCAGATGCACATGCCAGACGCACATGCCCCTTTGTGCATCTGGCCTTACCGTGGGTACTGGAGAATTGAACTTGGATCTGTTAGGTTTTGCAGGGAAGTGCTCTAACTGCTAAGTCATCTCTCCAGCCCACTATATTTTTATAGTTTCTTTTTTTTGAGGTAGGGTCTTGTTCTAGCCCAGGCTGACCTGGAATTCACTATGTAGTCTCAGGGTGGCCTTGAACTCATGATGACCCTTCTACCTTTGCCTCCTGAGTGCTGGGACTAAAGGTGTGCGCCACCATACCTGGCTTTTGTTTTTAACTAAAACAATAACAACAACAACAAAAACAAAAAAACAAAACAAAACAAAAAACAAAACAAAAAAAAAAACCCCAAAAAAAGAAAAACATAAAACACACACACACACACACACACACACACACATATATATATTGTTTTCAAGGTAGGGTATCTCTCTAGCCCAGGGTGACCTGGCATGTACTCTGTAGTCTCAGGCTGGCTTCGAACTCAAGGCCTGCCTCTAAGTGCTGGGATTAAAAGACATGTGCCACCATGCCCAGATAATTTTTAATTTTTTTTTTTTTTTTGAGGTAAGGGTCTTGCTCTAGCCCAGGATGACCTGGATTTCACTATGTAGTTTCATGGTGGCCTTAAACTCATGGCGATCCTTCTACACCTCAACATTCTGAGTGCTGGGATTAAAGGCGGGTGCTACCACACCCAGTTTTAATTTTTTTTGAAAGAAAATAGGTTTATATAGAATATTACAAAGAGCAGTGGTGGCCACTCCCTTTTTTCCTGTCTGTGTGTGGTGTGTATGCATGTTCAAGTGCACCTGTGTGGAGTTCAGAGATTGACACTGGGGGTTGTCCTCAATTGCTCTTCACCTTATTATTTTTTTAAAAAATTTTTATTTATTTATTTGAAGGCAGAGAGAGATAGAGAAAAGAGAGATAGAGAGAATGGGTGTGCCAGGGCCTCCAGCCGCTGCAAGTGAACTACAGACACATGTGCCACTCTGTGCATCTGGCTTTAAGTGGGTACTGGGAAGTGAACCTGGGTCGTTAGGCTCTGTAGGCAAATGCCTTAACTGCTGAGCCACCTCTCCAGCCATCTTCACCTTATTTTTGTGACAGAATCACTTACTGAACTTGGAATTTACTGATTTAGCCAAACTAGCCAGAAAGACCTGAAGAATCTTCTTGTCTTTAATTCCCCAGTGCTGAGATCACAGGCATGTACTACTATGCCCAGTTTTTGCATGATGTTAAGAGATCTGAACTCAGGTCCATGTGCTTGCATGGAGAGCTTGCTACCCACTGAGCCATCTCCCTCTAAAAGACTTTATTTTTGGCGATACTCCTACTTCTGCCTCCCCAGTGCTGGGATTTAAGGTGTGAACCACCACACCTGTATTTTTTTTTTAAAGTAATACCCGGGCATGGTGGCACACACCTTTAATCCCAGCACTGGGGAGGCAGAGGTAGGAGGATTGCCGGGAGTTCAAGGCCACCCTGAGACTAGATCGTGAATTCCAGGTCAGCCTGGACTAGAGTGAGACCCCACCTCGAAAACAAAACAAAAAACTTAATACCCTAAACTTACATATCTACATTTTCTCTTGTCTGGACTAAGCTTGACTTCTCCTGCTTAGTTGGAGAGGTGGGGGACAGGACAGATTGCTGAACAGAAGATAGATCAGATACCTATCGTCAGTTACCCCTCCCTTCAAGGCCTGACAAAGCTCCATCCTCAATACTTACTTTCTCTGCAGTCCGGTTCCAGACAGTCACTGTATGACCCATTTTTAGCAGGTTGGAGACAATGCCACTTCCCATGAGGCCAAGGCCCAAAAATCCTATCCTAAAAGAGATAGACTGTTAGTTCAGGAAAGGGTGTGTCCTTGCAGTACAAAGTGGTGATACAACTATCCTTTTGTTTTTGTGGTGTGCATCAAACCAAAAGCCTCACACATGCCAGGCAAGTGTTTCAACAATGAGCTACACCCTTGGTACAACACTGTTCCTTTTTTCCTCTCACATGGTCTATAAGGATCCCTAAGATGGGTAGACTCCTGACTACCACAGACCAAAATATGACTTGAACGGCTCAGGCAATTCTACTTGTGAGTCCCTTGCTGCTCTGATGGAGTGTCTGAGCTTCCAATTCCACTCAGCACAAAAGCACAGAGCTGTCTTTAGGCCTTAGAATTGCTTCCTGATCAGCTTCCTCAAGCAGCAGGTTTTCAGATGCCACCCCAGAGCCAGCAAGCCCACAAGTCACAGAAGCAATGTGGTCAGAGCCAGGCAACCTCCATGGCTGCTCTCGCCCTGGCCCTACCTATTAGCACAGGTGAGCCCTGCTGTCTTCTCTCAAGCTAACCCCTTTGCCTAGGTTTGGAACCTGCCCTTCCCCATCCTTCTCTTTCTACCATGACCCTGTAGCTGAAGCGCCTATGGGCCAATTCTGCCCCACTCTACCTCCTCTGCCTGCTCTTCCCTGCCATTGTTCTCTCTGCATACTTGAACAGAGATCCTCATTTTGCTAAGTGCCTTTAATTATTTGAAGTAGG
Source organism: Zapus hudsonius (assembly GCA_004024765.1). NCBI lineage: Eukaryota > Metazoa > Chordata > Mammalia > Rodentia > Dipodidae > Zapus > Zapus hudsonius. The sequence continues at coordinate 10,554 of PVHP010031872.1, read as the reverse complement.
GTCTCACTTTAACCCAGGCTAACCTGAAATTCACTCTCAGGTGGCCTTGAACTCATGGTGATCCTTCCAGCTGGCTCTTGTACTTGTTTACCATGTCTTGGTTGGGACAATAAGGCCCCTTTCTTCATTTTGAATTCCATTACATTTATTTTTTCAAGGTAGAGTCTTATTCTAGCCCAGACTGATCTGGATTTCACTCTAGCTCCAGGCTGACCTCGAACTCACAGCAATCATCCTACCTCTCCCTCCTATCTCTGCTGGGATTAAAGGTATGTACCACCATGCCCAGCTTCTACCATGTTGTTATCAATTATGGTTTTTTTCCCCAGCTCCTTCCATCCTCTGCAGCTTCTCCACTTTGACCCTGGTCTTCTGGACTCATAACTGCAGTCACCCTTGCAAAATGGCTCCTCTACTGGAAGGCTCTTGAACCTCTGCTGGAATATCCACTATTCACAGCTTTCTTGTCCCAGGCTCCATAATGTCATCTAAATCAGCCCACCACCTCCTCACTAATATAGGGTCTCTTGCCTATTCAGTTTCATTTTAAGAGTCAGAGGCTGGTCATGGTGATTCACACCATTAACCCGAGCACTGAGGTAGGAGGATAGCCTGGAACTACAGAGCAAGTTCCAAGTTAGCCTGGGCTAGAATGAGACCGTGTCTCAAACAAAAATACTCCCCACCAAAAAAACTCAACATGCACACAAAAAAAGATCAGCTTCTGCCATCACAGCTCTGTGTGTAGCATAATTTCTACCATGATTCTAAACCAAGACAGGCTAATTCTCCTTGTGTGTTTTAGGAATTGGTACAGCTGAGATGAAGCTTCTGGATTTCTAACACAATAGACAGCCTGTATGGTGTCGATTAATCTGTATTAGCTGCTTTGTAGTTGACTTCAAACTCATGTTGAAAGATATCAAAGCCAGGCATGGTGGTACAACGCCTTTGATCCTAGCCAGACCCTGAGAGGCAGAGGTAGGAGGATCAATGTGAGTTCGAGGCCACCCTGAGACTACACAGTGAATTCCAGGTCAGTCTGGGCTAGAGTGAGACCCTACCTTGAAAAACCAAGAGATAACAGAACCAGGTGTGGGGTGCATAACACCTTTAACCCAAGCACTCCAGAGGCAGAGGTAGGAGGACCATCATGAGTTCTGGGCTGCCCCAAGACTACATGGTGAATTCCAGGTTAGCCTGGGCTAGAGTGAGATCATACCTCAAAAAAACTAAAGAGATAACAGAGCTGCAGAGATGCCTCAGTGGTTAAAGGTGGTTACTTGCAAAGCCTGGTGGTCCAGGTTCAAGAGGTCCTGGCATGCCCATGCCCCTCTTGCTTTTCCCCTCTCCCTCAAGAAACTAAAATGCATGCCAGTGCTTAGTGTCACTGCAAATGTACTCCAAATGCACATGCCACTTTGTGCGTCTGTTAATCTTTGCAAGCAAGTGCTTTACCTGCTGAACCACCTCTCTAGCCCCACAACCCTTATTAAAGGATGGTACTTCTAACCCCTCCCTTGCTCCACCTTTTTCTTTGGAGACTACTTCCTACCTTTTTGTTTTGAGGTTAGGTCTTGCCATGGAGCCTAGGCTGGCCTAGAACTCATGATCTATCGATCTATCTATCTATCTATCTATCTATCTTTCTTTTTTTTTTTTTTTTGGTTTTTCAAGGTAGGATCTCGCTCTAGTCCAAGCTGACCTGGAATTCACTATGTAGTCTCAGGGTGGCCTCGAACTCATGGCAATCCTCCTACTTCTGCCTCCCAAGTGCTGGGATTAAAGGCGTGTGCCACCACACCCGGCTTGGAACTCATGATCTTTCTGCCTCAGATTCCCCAGGGCTATTGGTTAGCATATGCTCTTATCTTTTGTACTTTACAGCGAGAAATTCACTAAGAATAACCTGTACAATTAAACATTTCAATAGTACAAAAGAGTATAAAGTAAACAATGCACTTGTTTTTTATCTGCAAAGAAATGTATGGAAAGCAAAACTAGAAATCCCAATTTATTTTGCAGCTCAGTAAAGAAGAAACCCTTTCTACCATGGGACTGCAGCTTCAACTAACCCACAGAAGAGCAAAAGCAAGCTCAGATTTGGGGACCACAGTCTAGACAGGGAAGGCTAGAAAAGGCAGGACAATGGGCTTAATTTCTACCTGCCACAACTAATCTTGGACCATCTGTCACGGGCCTACTAAACTGTGGCTTTCAAAGTGTGGCTACAGAGTAGCAGAGCAAGAGATCTGTTACTTGCTGAAACAAGGGTTGCACCCCAGTCCTAATCTACTGAGAAGCCTGGCCAGGGAGGAGGACAGTGATGGCATTTTGTAAGCTACCTTTCAGGTGGTTCCAGAGAACCTCTGAAGCAGGTACTCTTGCTTGGAGTAGCACCATGGAGTTAGGAAGCCAAGCTCTGAGCACGTTCCCAAGAGAAGACTCCACAAAGGCGATATATGAAAGGTGGGACCTCTGAATTAATGGTTAGGGCACAACCCTCATGGACCCCCTGGGGTGACCTCATTCAATGTCTTACTTTTTGTCTGTGGGGGTGATACTGCCATTCACAGCTGTGCTGTCTGCTGCCTGGATGGAGGTGGAGCCCGTTTCCTAGAGACAGGAGGCACAAGTCATCCAGCAGTCTGCCCAAAGTGAGGCCCCAAGTGAAATAAAAACTGGAAGGCAGGGAGCCTACATACCTCTTCACATATTTTCAATTTCTTTGTGATTGCCTGGTAACAGACAGCTGGCTGATAAAGAGGAAAAAGAACATTTATAAAGTGTGGCAAGTTAAAAGGTATCCACTGTAATTTCTCCAAAAAGGTGAGGCCTAAAGTGAGAAGATGACAAAGAATACTTCTTTGATACATAACTTTATCCAATTCCAGCTGATGAAACATTCACACGCTAGCACACACTGTTTCAGCAATTCTCCATGCAATCAACTCTACAAAGGTCTATATATGGTGGGCATCCAAGGCACTGAGTCATGTTTCCAATTAAAAATCTGGTCAGTAGAGATGGGTTGGGAACTCGTCTGTCTTAAAAACTAGATAGCCATGGGATCTTTGCAAAGCTTGGCTCAATTCAGCCTCAAATTTCCTGTTGTAGCCACAGGGCTTGGGGAGGGCAGGGCATCTTGACCAGTGAGCCACAGGATGCTGCACCAGGCAGCATGGGTGAATTCCTGAAGGCTGACGACAGCTTGTGATATATATATATATATATATATATATATATATATATATATATATGCTCTACAAGCTTTTTTTTTTTTAATCTCAACAGACCTGACTCTTCATGGATTCCCAGTGCTACTTTTGCCAGCTACCATGGACATTCATAAGCAAAGCCCACTGTCATCAGGCCTGCCTAGAGTGAGCAAGAGCTGAGAGAGCTTCAGGCACTCACCTTCTCTGTTTGGCTCAGCAGAAAATGATGGAAATGAGGATCTGCATCTTTGACTGGCTAAAAGCAGAAGACAATGAACTCACAAGCTGCCCTCTACCAAAGCCACTATCCCCCCCCCCCCACACACACTTTCATGCTTTATTGAAAGTATGAGCCGGGCGTGGTGGCACACGCCTTTAATCCCAGCACTTGGGAGGCAGATCACCATGAATTCAAGGCCAGCCAGAGACTACATAGTGAATTCCAGGTCAGCCTGGGCTAGAGTCAGAAACAGGTTTCGGTAAGCAGGTTATTCTCATGTTTAATTCAGAGCAGAATGTTGTCCCCTGTGCTGTGATACAAGTCCTTTGTGGCCCAAGGAGGACATCTGGTACGAAGCTCAAGTCAGGAAGTAGAACCAAAGCCACTTTTTCTCCTGCTCAGAGATGATTCTTTGCTGCAGTGCTTCTCCAACATGGTCCCATTCACAGCTGTCTGGAAACACCTGCTATTTCTGGCCTGTCTTTTTATTTTTAGAAGTACTAGGGACTGGATGTAGGGCCTCATATGTTCTAGGTAAGTGCTCTACTGCTTAGCTATAGCCCCAGTCCTCCAAAGCTTTTTATTTTATTATTCATTTATTTATTTGCAAGCAGAGAGAGAGAGGGGGGAGGGAGGGGGGAGAGGAGACATACATAGAGACAGAGAGAGATAATGGGTGTGCCAGGGCCTCTAGCCACTGTAAACGAACTCCAGATGTATGTACCACTTTGTGCATCTGGCTTTACGTAGGTACAGCTCTCCATTGCCAGAGTTCAGCTCACTCTCTTCTCTGTTTTCTTTATTTTATTTTATTTTTTAAAAATATTTTATTTATTCATTTTTTCAAGTAGAGAGATAGAGATAGAGAGAGATAGATAGATAGATAGATAGAGAGAGAGAGAGAGAACACCAGGGTCACCACCTTATGGATCTGGCCTATGTGGGTCCTGGGGAATTGAACCAGGGGCCTTAGGCACTGGAGGCAAGTGCCTTAACCGCTGAGCCATCTCTCCAGCCCTTATTTTATTTTATTTATTTATTTTTTTACAATATTTAGTGGGCAAACAATGAGTTGTTATCCCCAATTCCCCGCTGCCCCTTCCTCCCCAAACTGCTGGATAACCTCCTCCATGGGTCGTCTAGATCAGTCCTTGTGGCAGGGGACCATGGATAGCCTAGTATTCAGCCAGGTTCTCCTGGCCTCTCTTCTCTGTTTTCTAACTGCTGTGACAGAGGTGATGTCCAGCCTCTGCTCATGCTATGCTTTCCCCTGCCATCATGAAGCTTCCCCTTAAGCCAACAGAAAAACTTTCCTTCCATCAGCTCTCCTCTTGGTTGGGTGCTTTGTCCCAGAAATGAGAAGGTAACAATAGAAAATTGGTATCAGAGTGGGGTCTTTGCTGATAGAAACCTGACTGTGTGGCTTTTGGCCTTTTCAAACTGGTTTGCAGGAGGAATGTGGAAGGATTTGAAACCTTGGCCTAAGAAGCCTTGCAATGCTTTAAGCAGAGTTTGACAGACTATTTTGGTCAGAGTTGGAAGACCTAAATGCAGAAAGAACTGTGGACTGTGAGGTTTATGAGGGGAAGAAAGTGCTTTGTCTAGACTAGGCTATAGGCAGTTTGTGTGAGAGGCTGAGTTCTGCCTGTGTCCTGAGAACACGAGCAGGGTTAAGAAGAAATGGACTGGTGTGAGCAGATGGATATGGCACAGAAAGAAATGAAAGTTGGGAAGGAGACAGTAGTAGCCTGTTTTAGCTGTAATTGAGAGAGATTACCACCACTGAGATCGGCAGCTGTTCTCCACTGGGACAGCAGGAAGAATGCTCGAAAATAGGGAGTTTGAAGGAAGAATGCTGAAAGCATTTTCCTGCTCCTCAAAGTTAGCTTTATTGCCCCCTGGATCAACAAACTTGGTAGCCAGGAGTATGACAAATATAGGAAAGAGGGGGCAGGGGGTCATTGAATACAACATGAAAAATATTTTTTAAATGGGTGGCCTCACGAGTTTTTGTGTGCCATCCTTGTATAGGGCCCATGCTAATCATCTCTATGTTGTTCCGTGTGTGTGTGTGTGTGTGTGTGTGTGTGTGTGTGTGTGTGTGTGTGTGTGTATTGCTGAAGTGAGCGCACAATATGAATTTTTGAAAATGGCTACTGGGCAATGTGAGGCAGGGTTGTCAGAGACCTTGCATGGAGGCCTGATGGAGCCATGAGAATGAACCACGGGTTGCAGTAGAAAACCCAGGATTTTTAGAGATACCAGGACATTGGGAGTTGCTGGTTTGGAATAGTGTTTTCCCTGGGCTATGCGCAGCCCAGCTAGAGGGGCAGATTTAGAACCCCAGACTTTGTCACTGGTTACAGGTGTCATACTTGGAGCTACAGGATTTGATGTCTGCCCTGCTTGTTTTAGATCTTGTATTGGTTCAATCTTTCCTTGCCATGCCCCATACCATCATTTGCAGAGTGAATGCTTATTGTGTGCCATTATGTGTTTTTGGTTTTCCAGGTTCACAGTTAAGAGATCTTGGATTATGAATAGTGTTGGGATTGATTAAAAACTTTGAGGATCTTTATTTTTAAAAAATGTTTTATTTATGAGGAGAGAAAGAAAATTGGGCATGCCATGGCCTCTTGCCACTGTAAACAAAAACAAACTCCAGGCACATGTGCTACTTTTTGCATCTGGTTTTATGAGGTAGTGGGGAATCAAACCCAGGTTAAGTAGGCTTTGCAAGCAAGTGCCTTTAACCTCTGAGCCACCTCTCCAGCCCTATGGGGACTTTTAAAGTTGGACTGAATGTATTGCATTTTACATCATAGATGGTCAACAATTTATAGGGGCCAGAGGTGGAAATGTGATTTGAATCAGATGCCCCCCCATAAACTCATGTGTTTTTTGAATGCTTAGTCCTTATCTGATGGCAATTTGGGAAGTAGAGCCTTCTGGAGGAGGTGGTCTTACTTTCCTACTGCTATTTTCCATCTGCGGTAAGGAGGTGATGTCCAACCTGCACTCATGCCATGCATCATGAAGCTTCCTCTCAAAACTTAGCCAAATAAATCCTTTCCTTCCATCAACTGCTCTTGGCCAGGTGTTCTGTCCCAGCAACGCAAAGGTAACTACAACACTGCTTGTTCTGATGTGTCCAGTCCTGCCTACAGGAGAGTTCCTTACCTCACTTGCAGTAGGCTGCCATTTAAATGCAGCCATTGGTCCAGCCATCATCCCCTTCACAGTACTAGACTCAGGGATGGTGAGGTCCTGAGGGAAAAAGACAGAGCATCAGGACACTGCTTTCTTGTGGGTACTTTCAACCCTGAACTAAGTCCCTGGCAAGTGCTGCCATCAAGGTTGTGGTGACTGACTCTTGGGAGAAACAGGGCAAATTCCTCTTGTCAACACAAAGTGAGCCTTCTCCAGTGTTGTTATAACAAAACGCTCATGTCCCTAAATGTCACGAGGATGGATTAGTTAGAAAGGCCGACTAGTCTGCAGTGTTGTCAGAAGAAATCCACCATATTCTAAACAATATAACTGCATGGTGCTTGCTGAGGAGACTTGCCAATATTTTAGAGTTGTGACATATGAAGCCAGAACATATGAAACCTTGCCCCTCCCTCCCACCACTGTAATGTTACCTCACACCTCCTCTTTCCACTGTTTCTTCCCCACCTCAGTGGGACACCAGGGTGACTGTAATGCCAGTGTGTTCACCAACCCTCCACCTGCCCTGCCAGGTGCCAGGTGGAGGAATCTCTGGAGGTCCTTCTGACTTCTTGGGTGGTGGCCACTGCTTTACCACTGCACACCCACCCTCCAATAGTCCTCTACACTGCTCACAGCAAGCTCTGTTCACCATCACCACTGTTGAGTTCACAGATACATGTCTCAGTCCAAAGCCAGCTCCCCTGGTCTAAAGCTTGCTGTGATAGCTTACAGAAAGGACTTACAGTGAGCCAGCCCTGCCCCACACTCATCTCCAACTGAGTCCTAATTCCTTCTCTTCCTTTGCCACTTCCTAGCCTACCAGCATTCCCCTGGACCTCCACACCCCAAACACCCCAAGCATGTATCTGCCTCAGGGCCTTCGCACTGCTGGAAATTTTCTTCTAAAAGATGCCTACCTGGCTCATAGACTTACTTTAGGGCTCTGAATGAAAAGTCAGTTGTCAGAGAGGCTTTATCTGAAGCCTCCACTGGAATGTGATGCTGATTATGACAGCAAAGGGTCCTACAGTGTGTCACCATCAGCACTAATTTAGATGAATAGCCTCATGTAACCCTTACCACCCATGACAGAAAACTGAGGTATGGAGAGCTCCAGTAGCCTTGGCTAAGGACACTTGGTGGCCAACAAATTTAAACTCAGGTAATTTGGCTCCAGGGTTGGTGCTATTACAAGCACATTCTAGAAAAGCCAGACCTTTGTCAATTATGTCCACCCCATGGGAACAGTGTGTGGTACAGCTGAATACTACTAGAAAGTGGATATGTTTCTTTCCAAGAAATAGGACTGCCTGCCTATCTGTTAAGCATTCTTTAGACATAGGGCCTGTGGTAAATATCTGTCTACTGAGAGGTTTGGGATGTGGTAGATGGGGGAAGAGACAAAGCTCATGGAGTGTTGCCCCAAAGAATGTCTAACACAGAAGCCTCTAGTCACATGTCACTATGGAGCACTTGATACCAGGCTAGTGTGACCATGAAACTCAATTTTAAACTATATTCAGGGAGAGTATAGTTCTTGGCCCAGCATGAAACCAGGGCCTTGACTCCTAAATTGCAAATCTTGGTGTGAATTCAAAATTCAGGAACGACACAGGCCTATTTACATGTTGGCTGGGAACATCTATGTCTGGATTTGTATTTCCCAGCTTAGGACTAGGAAAGAAGAGCCCCTGTGAGAGGTGGGAGCAAGCTGTTGGCAGGCTCTCAAGTGGAGGTTTAGACACAAACTCAGCCTTGCCTGCAGACATGCACTTGATACTTGAGATCAAGATCAGCCTTTGCAGCTATCCTCAAGGGCAGGAGATTATAAGAAAACACTGAACTTACCTGGGGCTCTGCCCCGTTACTGGCCTGTACTACTTACTGCTCACTGCTTTGGAGAGGAACGTGCACGTGGTCATCATTATGGCAATTACTCTCCCACACTCTGGTGAGTTACAGGAGGGGTAGTCAGGAGATGTATCATAATGCCAGTATCAGGCAGCTGCCTGTGTGAAGTCCAGAGCCCAAGCAGCTACAGCTGCCCTGCACTGCTGGTCAACCTCTATGTTCTCCCAAGACCAGGCCAGGTTCAGATGCCCAGAAAGGGTCCCATCAAAGGTCAAGAACAGATAAAGCTCCTTGACTAAAAACTGGTTCAAAGTAACTACTCTCCAATCACTCAGCCACACAGGTAGACTCCTCATTACCACCTTGAAAGAAACTTCTAGAAGTAAGCCTGGGTGGGATCTCAGGGGCTGCATTAAAGTGACCTCACACCCTGGCTCTCACAGTGGAAACATCCCATGGAGAGCTTGGATGAGATGTCTACTGCTCCACAGGCGTATCTTCAGTGGCACTGTCCTTAGTACTCTGCCCATAAACTCAATATTCATGGCAAACCTATGGGGTGTAAAAGATTAAAAAACTGAGGGAAAGGAACTTGGGCAAGGTCATACAGCTACAGAAAGCCACATCACAATCCAAATTCAGGGTCTTCTTCCTAACCTCTCCATTGTACTTCCTTTTACTCATAGGAAGCTGTTTTTGTCTCAGTGATGTAAGTTGTTGGGAAGCTTGCCTTAAGAATTTAGAAGATGGTGTAAAATCTAACAGCTGAGATTCCTACTGGAGCCCCAAGAGGTATAGTTGAAAACCACATTATATCTTTTTTCCCTTAAAAATATTTTTATTTATTTGCAAAGCAGAGAGACAGAGAGAATGGGTGTACCAGGGCCTCCAGCCACTGCAAGTGAACTCCAGATGCATGCACCACTTTGTACATCTGGCTTTATGTGGGCAGCGGGGAATCAAACTTGGGTCATTAGGTTTTGCAGGCAAGTGCCTTAACTGCTGAGCCATTTCTCCAGCCCCAAATGCTATCTTTTGTGGCTCAGATTAGGTCATGTCCCTGGCAAAGTCCTCTCTCTCTTTGCTTAGTCTTAGGATACTACAAAGCACCTTTTCTAACCAGAGGCTCCACAGAAGTAGCTCACAGGCTGAGCCTAGCCAGATATATTGCTTTGAATTGATAAAGTGCTTTTACAGTTTGAATTAGCTTCTAACATTTTAAATCATGATATATTTAGTATTTCACATACAAATCTGTATTCCCAGCTTCTCTTGAGAAAAAACAGACAATCTGGCAGCAACTGGCAGAAAAGCCTGTGGATGGAGCATGACCTGGCCAGCTGCCATGCTATCCTCCAACACCTGAGCCAGTTCTTCCTCCATCTAGGCAGTTTGGGTTGCTCTCAATGCCTTCTCATCTCGCTGATGTCTGAACCTGCCAGTCCAGCTCTAGTGTCTAGTATTTCACTATGGCCTTATCACCCACCAGCCATATGGTTCCTGCTCCCTTTATTCTGTGGCCACTGATCCCCCATGTTCCTCCCACCACACAGGCCATCTCTCTTCTTGAAAATGCACTGAGACTAGTTCAAGCCCGGATAGCACAGTGAGATATCGCCATTCCCTTATTAATTTGGCTGTACTTCCAGCTTACCAACCCTGGCCACATATTGTCTCCACACAGTAGCTCCTACCCTATCCTAGTATACCTCTTCTCATTTTCCCAAGACAAACTCACTCAAGTCTCATGGATTGAACTATTTTTTTCTCCAGGATGGTCTCTGTGGTGGTTTGAAGTTAAAATGTCCTGTATAGTCTCATGTGTTTATGATTAAGACTCATACTTGATCTTCAAATGGTGGAGCCCTTGGGAGGTAGAGCCTTGCTGAAGATGGTGTGCCCCTGGGGGCATGCTTTGAGGTACTATATATAGCCCAGCTCCAAGCCCAGTGCTCAGATTTCTTCCTTCCTGGTGTGGAGGTATGATGCCTGGCTGGCTGCCTGCTCATCCCATGCTTTCTCACTATGATAAAACTTCTCTTAAAGCTGTAA
>PVHP010031871.1:0-21101 GCA_004024765.1 Zapus hudsonius | reverse complement strand
AGAGAGAGAGAGAGAGAGAGAGAACCAGGGCCACCACCTTGTGGGTCTGGCTTATGTGGGTCCTGGGGAATTGAACCCCGGGGCCTTAGGCACTGGAGGCAAGTGCCTTAACGCTGAGCCATCTCTCCAGCCCAATTGAGATCTTAAGAGTCTCTGGATTTCTGCTTTGGACTATATTGGGTATCCTCAGTGTCTGTCTCCATTACCCTTTCATAGGTTATCTGACTTGTGGAGGTAGCTCTCTTGCTCATCTCACCACTTCCTCAAAGGTTTTGTTTGGGCCCTAGATGGTAAATTAGGAGTGGTTTATCTCCTGCCTGGGTGTCCTCCATCATCTCAGGTACTGTTGGTGGAATTTGGTTGTCCATAACTCTCACTGCCTTCTGAAAAATACAAACAGAATCTCCAACGGAGAGTGAGATCAGTATAGGTTAAATGAGACAAACATTGTTGATTTGGCAAGATTCCAGTGGGTGTAGCTGCTCTATAGACCCCTGGTTAGTGGGGGTTTCCCTTTAGAGTCTGGGTTCTTGGTTTACATAAGAATTTGCCTTGGACACAGCCTAGTGAGACAAGAAGTGCCCATCTGTGCAATACTGGTGCTCAACCTAGGTGGGTATTCAATGGCTGGCTAATTGGCTAAGAGATCCACTCAGTGGCAAGGAACTCTTAACTGGTACTGGGATCTAAGGCAACTTCTTATGGAGACCTAGAACTTGATCTCCAAGGGGAAGTATCCACTAAACATGGGACTACAGAAAGGTCACACCCATTAAAATCTCACCAAATTAACAATGTTTGTCTCATTTAACCAAAACTGATCTCACTCTCCATTGGAGATTCTGGTTTTTTTTTGTCTTTATTATCCATAATTGCATACATTGCATGCAATTTTTTTTTTTCAGAAAGCAATGAGAACTGTGGACAACTCAATTCCACCAACAGGACCGGAGATGATGGGGGACACCCAAGCAGGAGACAAACCACCCCTAAGTCACCATCTAGAGCCCTAATGAAACCTTTAAGGAAGTGGCGAGATGAGCAGAAGAGTTCCCTCCACAGCATGTCAGAGAACCTATGGAAGGATAACGGAGACAGACACCGAGATGCCCAAAATAGTCCAAAGTGGAAATCCAGAGACTCTCAAGAGCCCAACAATAAATCAGACTTAAAACTCACCCACCATGACTCAGGGAAATTTGCAGAAGAGGGGGCAGAAAGATTATAAGAGCCTTGGTGGGGGAGAATATCCAGAGACATTACCCCCCTCAACAACTCACACACACACACACACACACACACTAAAAAAATGGGCTACAGCTCATACAATTCATAACTCCTCATCTCATGGACTATTCCAACAATCCCACTCAGGAGGCCCCTCAGTGGGTTGGGGCCAGGGAGGAGGGAAATGGGGGTACCAACATATGGCTTGTTATATCGTATGTCTAAATTATTAACAAATAAATTTTCAATAACAAAAAAAATGAATTTGCCTTGGATCCCAGTTCCAGCTAAGGATTCCTTGCCACTGAGTGGATCTCTTAGCCAACTAACAAGCTGTCGATTACCCTCCTAGGTTTAGTGCCACTATTGCACAGATAGGCACTTCTTGACCTGCTGGTCTCTGCTGTATACCAATGCCCTCAGTATTCTCATAACATCTGTGAGTGTTGTATGTCAATGTCTTCTGCTTTGTCCGAATAGAATTGGCCAATTTCCTGCCACAATTCTTCATCCTCACATTTCCCAACATGTTAGCTATTCCAAGCTTCTATTTCCTAAATAACAAAACCACATTCACTTCCATTTCTTGGTCACTTTCGGAGATCGATGTCACAACTTCACCAAAACTGGGATTAGTGCTACACACTTGAAATCCAAACACTTGTGAGCTCGAGGCAGGAAGATTGTGAGTTTGGGGACAGCCTGGGCTACATAGTGAGACTCAGGTCAGCCTGAGCTATGTAGTGAGACTTTTTCAAAAAAAAAAAAGATAAAAATCCACAACACAACACAAAACAAACTTGGCCAACAAGAGTGATGACGACATCGACAACAGCAACGAGAACAACAAACAGCGATGGCAATGATGATGATGTCAAGACCACAACCATGACAGTGATGATGTCAACATCAGTGACAAACCATGACAAGACCCTCCGGCAAGGTGGAGGCATCTCATTTCAGCATTGCTTTGGGATCCCCCTGGAAGGTGGGCCGATTCGTTATTTTTAGAACATTAATTTTAACTTACCACGCTGCATTACAGTGCACTTCTTTTGAGCTTCCTGTTTCAGACTGTTAAGTTTTCTGAGGTTTTTACAATGGAATCCTTTTATGTGATCATTATCTAGTCAGAATGTAACCCCGTAGCAGAGGTAGGTGTAAAGTATTTCTCCTACAGTGAGGCCTGGGTTCAAATCCTGACTCTGCTTCCTAGGTGTGTGACACTGGGACTTAACTTCTCCCAGCAAGAAATTGAGGGTAATCACTGCCTCTATGACAGGGTTATTGTGAAAATGAAGTCAGATCAGATGTGTTAGAGCCCCTGGGACATTGTAAACATTGAAAGAGCATTATCTTTCCTTCTTTTCATGCTAACTCTGTGAATGGGCTGCATGGATACCACCAGATCCCTGGGCTGGCTCTTCCTAAATTATGTCCCAGATGTGCCTTATTTCCATGCAGCCATCCTTCCATTAATGGTCCCAGAGTGTGCCTTTCTCTTTTAGTCATACCGAGAGGCCACTCTCCCCAGGTGCTGTCACTGCGATTAATGGCAACAGAATTGCTAAGGCTGGTTTTTCTTGGATTCTTTTTTGAGTTTGTAATCTTCGCTGTCATCCACTTGGCCCCAAAGATTATTAAGCATTCTGCAGGAAAGCAGTTTCTTTAAAATGGTTCTAAAGCAGCCATGATTGAGGAAAGCCACTTACCCTGTATCATCTCTTGCTCCCTTGCCTGCGATCCAGCCAAGAGTCACCCATGACCTTGGCAAAGAGGAGGCAGCTTGCCTCCATCCAAGCTCAATTATCAGGAGATAACCTCTGAAAGTTGGTTAAATAGGATTTCTCATTCCTACTATTTCTTTCTCTTTTTTTTTCTAAGCTTAGCCGACAAAGGACTTGCTGGAGACGGCAAGGACAAATATGTGCAACGATAGAGGAGAGCTTTCAGTTTTGTTGCAGAGATTTTTGCATCAACTCATAGATGTCCACGTTCTGCCGCCTCCCAGAAAACTTCAAAAGCTCACTCCGGAGACCTGCTCAAAGACGGCGTGGCCCGTTGGTTAGTATATAATGTAATGCTTACTTTTATCCTTATAAATATTTTAACTCTTCTTTCACTTGGGATCCCCTGGTACAAAGCCAAATTCCTCTCACTTTGTAACTCGAATCTCACCTTCTCCCCAGCATCAGAACACTTTCCCTTTTGTATTAGGGGAAAAAGTGTCTCCCTCTCTCTGCCTTTCCCCATCGCTTTCAACTGAGCAGCTCACTGAGAGCCTTCAGGAGTTTCTCCAGTCTCAGTTTTAATCGTCTCCACTTCTGAACACTCAGTTCTTAAGCCCCCTTTTTTGAATAATAGTTTATATTCTTCCCACCGTTTGCACTTGCTTTGAGAGGTTAATTCAACAGACATCAACTGGTGCACTAAGATACATGCAGATAGAGGTACAACACATGTACGTAGATGTACAAAGATGAATATGCATATACACGATACAGATGTGGATATATGATTATATGTGCACACTCATATACTTGCCCTACAAGGAAGCATAGAGAAAAATCTAATAGAAATCTAAGACTTTGGGGGTGGAGAGATGTCTCAGTGGTTAAGGCGTTTGCCTGCAGAACTCAAAGACCTGAGTTCAAGATGCACAAAGTGGTGTAGGCATCTGGAGTCAATTTTCAGTGGCTGGAGGCTCTGGTGCACCCATTCTATCTGTCTGTCTCTCTTCTCTCTCTCTCTCTCCCCTCTCTGATTGCAAATAAAGAAAATAAATAAATTGATAAAAGAAACCCAAGACTTTGAGTGAAGAGATTCTTGGAAGGTTTTCTTTCACGAGCTGTCTATAATATTTTGTATTGATGAACCAGCAGGTGATAGCTACCGGCCGTCTCTATATGTAGGAGAAAAATGCTATGATTTACAATAGATAACATACATGTAATAGATCATGCCATACTAGGAGAATGGAAATGTGCTGTTACTAAAGATGGATTTGTCAGGGGAAAGGACAATAAAGGAAGTTGTAAAAAATCAGAGCTCATTTCAGAAGAGTCTTTTTATATTTATTGGACTAAAGAATTGAATTTTCCCCTGTAGATTAAATTAGGTTCCTGGAGGTTTTTTAAGGCAAGGGAGTAATTTGTTCAAGTTTGTGCTTCAAGAAATTACCATAAAGGGTTGGGGAAATGGTTCTGTGGTTAAAGGTGTTTGCTTGCAAAAGCCTGATGGTTCAGGTTCAATTCCCCACCACCCATGTAAAGCTAGATGCACCAAAGTGGTGCATGCATTTGGCATTTGTTTGCAGTATTGAGAGACCCTGGCATGCTCCCCCTCCACACTTGTAAATAGAAAATATTTATTTTTCAAAAAGAAGTGAGAGGATAAGTTAGCAGACCAATTTGGTAAGAAAGCAAGGCAGGATATTCTAAACCTTTTCAGTTTGCTAAATGCTGAACAAAATTTCAGATAGGTTGTTGAAAAATCAGCCAATATAGAGATCAATCAACTGAAGTTCTGGAAACTTAACAACCAAATGGAGATTGAACTGCTCATGGAAAGGTCAGCAACATACATGCACAAAATGAGGGCTGGAGCATGCATTCTGTGTGAGTACCTGGACCCTTGGCCTTGGTTCAAGAAAGACTTGGCTTGGTATTCTGATGTGGTAGAGTCTGGCTTGGAAGCCCAAGGCTGTTGTAGACATGTTGTTATTTGCATGTCATTTGCCTAAATGGTTGAGCTATAATGATTATTAATTGGAGCAAATGCTTTTACTTCTTAGGTTTTCAAAATATCATTTTGAAGTCTAGTAAGGTTGCCCAAGGTTATGTCTTAGCAGCCAGTATTTATAGTCTTTAATTCTCTCAGGAGTATCCTAGCATTTCAGACCTTTATATGTATGTTGCAGAATTTATCACAATGGATTGTGATTATATTTTTGAGAAGCAGTACAGTGCAGTGATTAAAAGCCCATATCTGGAATCATCATGTCTGGTTTTGTAACTTGATGCCATTTATTTCCTGTGAAAATCTGAGTTAGTTAATCTTTGTTTTAGTTTCCTTATCTTCAAAATCAAAATGTTCCATACAGAATAGTGTTATGAGCTGAAAATGAAAGAATATTGGTAAAGTACTCAGAAGAGAAACATGTGTAGCAAATACTCATAAAGGTTATTATTTTTCCAATGATCTGA
Source organism: Zapus hudsonius (assembly GCA_004024765.1). NCBI lineage: Eukaryota > Metazoa > Chordata > Mammalia > Rodentia > Dipodidae > Zapus > Zapus hudsonius. The sequence goes on along the minus strand of PVHP010031871.1, from coordinate 15,669 downwards.
CTGCTTTGCTTCCTAACTTCATCATTCCATAGTGTGGTGGTGTAAATGTATGTCCCCCATAGACTCAAGTGTTTTATTAAAGCTTGTATGTTGGGTTTCCAGCTGCCTGGCTGGAGGAAGAGCCACTGAGGGTGGTCCAGCCCAAAGGCATGCAGAGAGTTTTGAGCTTGGGGGTGGTGGTGTGTGTGTGGGGTTCTGCTTTGCTTCCAATTTTTGTGCTTACTGCTTTTTGGTGTTTACTGGCTGCTGGTGGTTTCTTAATCTGCTTAGACTTAAGAATGGGAGCCAGCTTCTTCACCATTGATGGAACTTCCCTTGGATCGGTAAGCTTGACATAAATCCCTTACTCCCATAAAACGGTGTTCGGTTGGATGTTCATCCCATCATTGTGAAGCTGTCTACTACACATGGTTTACTTGAAAAAAATACAATTTGAATGGCATATTCACAAAAATATATGAGGATTCTTGTATCTGAGATGACTAGGCTGGGGGGAGGGGGAGGCTTAACCCACCTCACAAACTTCCTGGACTTCCAGCCTACCTAGGAACTATGGGTGGGAAACTCTATCACCTGCTAGACTATTAATCAGACATGGAGATAATTGGGCCTGATGGTAGCTTGTGTCCAGTATGATTTTGGTCTTAGTGCAGGCACTTTATAAGTCTCTCAACAAAGAGGTGAATGAATGGAAGGCAGAAGGATCTTATCTTTCTATTCTTATCTTGGGTGATGTGTTCATCAAGTGGGAGAACTATTTAATAGTTTTATCTGTCAAAATTATGAATTCTGGCATTCTCAAAATTATTATAAATCCTGTCAAATCACTATTGGGGGTGAGACAAGAAAGCCATTGTGAAAGATGAGTTCTCAGAAAATATTTGGGTGTAGATGGTCCAAGCTTTGCATTGGATCCACCAGGAAATGCTCACTTCTTGGAACATTGATCATATAAAGAGTAAGATTCAAGGCTGGAGAGATTGCTCAGTGTTTCAGGCGCTTGCCTGCAAAGCCTAAGGAACAGGATTTGATTCCCCAGTACTCATGTAAAGCCATCTGGAGTTTGTTTGCAAAGGCCAGAAGCCCTGGTGTGCCTATTCTCTCTTTCTCAATCTCTCTCTTTCTCTCTCTCTCTCTCTCTCTCTCTCTCTCTGTCTGTCTGTCTTTCTCTGCCTCTCTCTGTCATAAATAAATAAATAAATAAATAAATAAAATACTAATAAAAAGAAGTAAGAGTCAACTCCAGGTTATAGACCAAGCAAGAAGCTCAAGCTGCTCACTGGCAGATACCATTTTCAGTGGTTAATTGTGGACATTATAATTCCAGATGACTCATTTAATTGAAATGGTCAAAATGTTTAAAAAATAGGAGAAAACCAGTATCAGTGATAGAAATCAAGAAAAAGTGTTATTCTCATGTATGTATATGGACTTTCCAAGAGAGAGCAATGCTTCCCACTGAGCAAACTTAAAGCAACATAGTTTAAGTATTATTTTAACTATATATGAAAATTACAAGAATAGTGTAGAGCTATGTGCAATCCTTTATTTAGAGTAATTTCTTCTTTTTTGCCACATTTGTGATCATTTTTATCTATCTATCTATCTATCTATCTATCTATCTATCTATCTATCAATCTATCTATCTATCTATCTATCTATCATCTATCTATCATTTATCATCATCATCATCTCTGGTGGTTTGAATGTAATGTCCCCCCACATAGATTCATGGGTCTGAATACTTAATTTCCAGTTGGTGGTGCTGTTGGGGAAGGAAGTGGAGTATTGCTGGAGGAAGTGTGTCATTATAGGAAGGCCTTGAGTTTTCTGTAGCCTGGTTCCACTTGCTGTTCTCTCTCTACTTCCTCTCTGACGATATGGTGATGTGATACTATTTTATCTTCCTTCTTCCATGATGCACTCTAATTTCTGGAACTGTAAGCTGAAAATAAACCCTTCCTTTTTTAAGATGCTTCTGAATAGGTATTTATTATTATTATTATTAATTATTTTGGTTTTTAAAAATTGATATCTTTATTGTCCAAAATTAGATACATTGTATTAGCAAAGATTATGTTGGTGTCCCCATTTCCCTCCTCCCTTTATTTCGCTTTTTTGAGGCAGGGTCTTGCTCTGGCCCAAGCTGACCTGGAAATCACTTAGTCTAAGGCTGGCCTCAAGCTCACATCGATCCTCCTTCCTCTGCCTCCCAAGTCTTGGATTAAAAGCCTATGCCACCATGCCTAGCCTCTGGTTGGGTATTTTGTCCCAGCCACAAGGTAGTTGTGATCTGTCTCTTATCTGTCTTCTATGCTTATCCCATCTCTATCCTCTGTTCTCATTTGTTCTGCTTGGTCCACCCATCTTCTCCTTATTCTCTATCCTTCCCTCTCTTTTTCTCTCCTCCCTCCCCTTCCTTTCTGTTCCACAATCCCTACCCTGTTTGTTTTCTTCCTTTTCCTCTTTTCCTTCACTTCAGTCTTATCCCCTCCCTTTTCCATCCCTTCTCTGTCTTCTCTCTCTCTCTCCTAACATATTGGGTATAATACCTTTGATACTTGAGATTATGGATGAGTTTATTTTATTTTGTTTCTGAAATCTGTGTGTGTGTGTGTGTGTGTGTGTGTGTGTGTGTGTGTGTGTGTGTGTATGTGTTTGAGTGTGTATGCGTGCCATAGTGGTGTGGAGGTCAGAGGACAACATTGAGTATTGGACCTCACCTTCCACCTTATATGAAGCAGGGTCTCTGATTTACTCCTGCATTTGCCAGGGATTCTCCTGTCTCCAGCTCCCATCATACCACACCAGCACTAGCATTATAGACCACATGCTTCTGTATCTGGATTTCTGTGGGCTCTGGGAACCTGAACTCAGGTCTTTGTGTCTGCAGAGTAAGTACTTTATCCATCAAGCCTCCTCTTGTGCCCCATGAGTTGATTTTTATACTACTTGTTGTTTGTTTAAACTAATTTAGATGTTTTTTATTTTTATTTATTGATTTGTTTATTTATTTTCAAGGAGAAAAAGAGAGAGAAAGAAAGAGAGAGAGGGAGAGAGGGAGAGGAAGACAGTGGGTGTGTCAGGACCTTTTGCTGCTGCAAACAAACTCCAGACATATGCACCACTTTGTGCATCTGGCTTCATGTGGGCACTGGGAAATTGAACCCAAGCCATTAGGCTTGCAAACAAGCGCCTTAACCACTGAGCAATCTCTCTAACCAAAGCTGCTTTTGAAAACAATAGGTACATTTTACTTAGGTAATCACCCAAAGATTAGTATTTCTCAACTTCTATTCCACTGAAGAGACTGGAGAGGGTAACTCAACTTCTGTGCATCCTGGGCTGAAGTGAGGCCATGTTTGAGCAATAACTGCAGATACAGGTTTACTTCTGATAAGTTTATGGGGCTTGAAAAAGTGTCAACAAGAGAACATAACATCCTGCTGGGAAGCACTGTTCCCACTTCCCAACTGACCTAACCACTAGAGTTCTCCACTGTTTGAGGACAGTTGTCTTTCTTCCTATGCGCTTGGCCAGAACCTCAGTGCCCTCAGTGGTTCCCAGAGACCTGTCTCCTCATCCCACACCCTCTGGTCTCACACCGACATCATTTCCCAATCTCACTCTTCTTGAGAAAACTCATCTAATTTCTTTTTAATACCTGCACAGTTACCTCTGTATAAATTCCTTCTTTCCTTTCTGGCACAGAAGCAAAACCTGGGTTTGGATTTTTGACCTCCTTGTCAATCACTTCCTTTCCTGTGTGGTCGGCCTTGGCCTCCTGTGGCTTAATTCATCCAGGTCTGCAAACGTGCTCAACCTTCTGCCATATTGGAAAATATAGCTTTCTTTATTCTTTTTGAGATAGCAGTTGACATATTCTGCTTCACATTTTAGCTGCTTTCAAGAATGACCTAGGCTCCTGCTGTATTCCTCATAATTGAGCACTTGCTGAATGCCCTGCAATCCAACTGCGGTCACTCTACCATGCTTGTCAAAATCAGCAATGAACTGCACGGATCCAAAACCAGTGGACACATTTCTTCTCTTTTTTTATTTCTCCCTTCCTTCCCTTCCTTTTAATTTCACTTAGCATGTACCAATTGTACGTACTAATGGGGTTGTGATATTTACAATGCTTGGATATGGAATCCCTCATCAAAAGCAACTTTCTTTAAACCCACCTTTTCCAACTCTAGTAGCAATGAATGCTTTCCTGTCCTTGCTATTTAGGTAGCAGTGTGTGTGTGGTGGGAGCTGAACTGATTCTTCACATCTTAAAACTCCCATATTATCTTTTTCTCTTGGATTATTTAGTTCTCAAGCTTTGGGTCATATTTTTTTGTCTTCTCAGACTTTCCAGTCTTTTGGGAAAAGATCAGTTTTAGTACGTTTGTTCATGGGCTCAGTATTGTGCAGGTCTTGTATGTGTGTGTGTGGGGGGGGGGGACAGCAGCCACTGTGAGGTCATGAATGCACCTGTCAGTTCAAGTCCAGAGGACAGTCCTTCCCACTCTGTGGCTCTTACATTCTTCCTGCCTCTTCTTTCCTGATGTTCCCTGAGGCTTGGACAGCATAATAGAGATGCCTTATTTAGTACTGAGCCCTCAAGAGTCTCTTATTTTTAGCTTTGATGAGTTTAAAAATTTTCTATTATATATGATATAGGTTCTGGCTCTATTTTCAGAAGTATATTCTGTTATGTGTATATTATACATTATATATTATATATTATAACAGACAATATTCTTTTGTCCCCTCACCCTGTTCCCTTTTCTCTGGGGCCCTCCTAAGTGGAGTTATGGGATTCACCGAGGGTCACGAAGGCCTCAGTCAGTTCCTATGTGGTAGTGGGAGGACTGTGCCTCAGGGTGTCCCTACCCACTCTGTGACTCTTACCGTCTTTCCACCCCCTCTTCCGCAATGTTCCCTAAGCCATGGAAGGCCTGTTGGCAGTCTGATTTAGTGTTCAGTTCTCTGTAGCCTGTGGATTTCTGCTTTGATAGGTTTTGATTGATCATTGTGTCTGCCACCAGCTTTGATAAGTTTTGAGTCTCTCCGGATCTACTGCATGTCCACAGAGAAGCCTCTCTGGCCAGTGGTGACAGCAGCCCTAATATTCTTTCTACCACCTCCTCTGCAGTGTTCCCTGAGCCCTGGTGGGTGAGATAGAGATGTCTTGTCCATTGCTGAGCACTGGACTGTCTTCTTCCTGTCACCCGGTGAGCCTTAGGTCTCTCCAGTATTCACTGCCATCTGCAAAGAGAAGCTTCTTTAACCAAAAGTGAGAACAGCCCTAGGCTTCAGGTCATCTCCTTCTCCATTTCTGCTGTCCTGGGTGAGTTTCTCTCCTCTAGTCTAGATTACTGTGAAAGCCTCCCGATGGGCTCCCCATCTTTTTTTTTTTTTTTTAGTTTTAAATCTGCTTTATTGTTGAGATCTAAAGTGTCTCTGGACTTCTTTTTTATTTATTTATTTATTATTTATTTATTTATTTTTATTTTTTAAATTTTTTATTGTCCATAATGAGTTACATAATTTAATGGGCAAACGATGAGTTGTTTTCCCCAGTTCCCCAATGCCCCTCTTCCCCATCCCCAATCAGCTGGATATCCTCCTCCGTGGGTCGTCTGGATCAGTCCTTGTGGCAGGGGCCTAGTACTCAGCCTGGTTCTCCTGGCCCAAGTGGGTTGTTACTGAGGGGTGTCATGCCTCTGGATAGTCTCCTCCACCACGGCTCTCACAGTCTTTCCACCCCTTCTTCCGCACAGTTCCCTGAGTCGTGGTGGATGAGTATTAAGGCTGCTTTATTGTTGTGAGCTTAGGGGTCTTTGTGTCAAAAATCATTGGTTTCTGTCTCACTGGCTTATCCTGTTTAACCCGGCTCTGCCTTCGGAGTGCTCTTCAGTAACAGCTTGATCATGTCATACTTTCTTCATGTTCTTCTCTCACTTATTTCTGATACAGTTTTTTGGCCTTATTTCCGGTCATTCTCATATAATACACATTTCCTCACACATACTTCTTACAATTCTTTATCTTACCTAATTCTATATTCTTTGACGAGATGCCATTCTAGAAGCAACTGGGCAATAAGTATTTCTGTCTAAACACATCGGAATTAATGGATTTTATTTTCTTGGTATGTGTGCTTGCTTTATGTTATTTTACACATGAAGTTTTTTGTTTAGAACTGAATAATACCGAGGAAGCACTGTGTCCTTTCCCTTTATTTTACACATGGAAACACTAAGACTAGAAAGATATTTTCCTACGTTTGTATAACTTGTACTTGGCAGGCCTGGCTCAAAACCCCTGCTGCTTGACATCTAGTTCAAGCTCTTTTCTAGATCTGCCTAGGGTTCCACTTAGCAGGTACATTGCATATTGGTTCGACTGAATAGAATCCCTTAAACATGGCTCACTATAAATTGCTATCAACCCTCCACATAAGGGCAGATGGCAGAGTGGCTAATTAACCCAATGACGATTCTCAGGCAACCAGGCTTCATTAGGATGGGTTCGGGCTTTATTTTCAGAGGTATGTCTAGATTCCTAACTGGCCTGGAAGCTGGAGTTGATCCTTTAGGCAGTGTGTCACCAGGCCTGTGGAACCTCCATCCCCTGGAACAGAGGAGGGTCAGCCTGCTCTTGCCATTGAGAACAAGAAGTCTGTGTCAAGGTTCTTTCTCCCTCAGCGGGTTCCTCTATGGATTTATCCCCATCTAGCTTCTAGTTCTCACAGAAAAGCCTGTGAGCTTCAATTCCTTGCCACCCGCAGCAGAGCCCTGAGGCAAAGGTTCTGCCTAGAGGACAAACAAACCCCCATATGGATGAATTACTGGCAGTTCATAATAAATAATCCTCCTTTCCTAAAGACAGACCTAAATTTAAAAGCACAGAATGACATTGTGTACCCAGTTTGGCTTCTGTCTTCACATTCTGGTTGGGCACCAGGAGAGATGTACTTTGATCCCTCGCAGGCATATGGTGTTTGTGCCATCAAACTAAAGGGAAAAACCATGCGACTTCGTTTCCCACTTCTGGACCTCTTGTCAGGAGTCACTCATTAACGGAATGTAGCGTTGTTATTATTGTCAGTACTGTTGTGCTAGCGCTCTATAAATTTAAATGGGATCTATATTTGGTAGTATTAATCCAAAGAGGACTCTGTATAGAAGAAAGAACATTGTTTTTTTTCCCTTTATTGGCTGCATAGAAGATCCCTTTCTTTTTACAGTTGATGCTTCTGAAGTTGGCCCCCGTGGTCTCTAAGTTGGCTTGTCTTTTTAGTCACATTTCTGGAACCAGTCACGTAAGTAAACAGCAGGGCCAGATTTCATCAGTGCACACTGTCTGCTGTGTGGAAACATCACACTGAACTCCATTAAGATGTGCAATTAACATGTTAATCAAAAATAGACTAAAGTAAATATAGAAAAATCCATTTTTTTGGCTGCCAGGAGTTCAGGGCTGATCTCAGCAAACATCAATCATGTATGTATGTGGAGTGATGGAAGCCTGATAGCAAGGCGTGGTGGTTTGATCCAGGCATCCCCCCAAAACTGGTCTGAATGCTTGATCCCCAGCTGATGGTGATTTGGGAATTAGTACCTTATTGGAAGTGTATTGTTGGGGGCAGGCTTTTGAGTGTTACAGCCAGCTTCCCCTTGCCACTGTTTGGCACACTCTCCTGCCACTATTGTCCACTTGATGTTGGCCAGGAAGTGATTGATGTCCAGCCTCTGCTCATGCCAGGTAGGCCCCTGCCTTCATGGTGTTTGCCCTCTAGTCTGTAAACCAAAATAAACCCTTTCCTTCCATAAACTACATTTTAAAAATTGTGATCAGTTTCTCCCCACTGTGACAAAGATTCAAACAGAAGCAGCTTGTGGGCAGGAAGGGTTTAATTTGGCTTCCAGGCTCAAGGGGACGCTCCATGATGGCAGGGAAAATGATGCACAGTTTGTTTTCTAATATGGCAGGCATGTTGAACCTGTTTTAGATGCTCATAAAAACTTACTGTCTAGACCCATCCCACGAATAATTAAGGATGGAGAGACAGAGTTAGAACTCCAGCCATGGTTGGATAAACACATATTCCACCACCCTCATAAAACCAGGTCACATGCTGGATGTGGTGGGCAGGGAGAAACTGACTGTCACAGATTATCACAGAAAAGGAATGGGAAGCCAACCTCTTCAACAGCTGTTTTCCTGACTCCAAGGGAAGCCAAATAAATTTCAGATCAACACTAGTCAAAATTGATATCAAGGATGTCTGTATCAGTCTAGGCTTTGAGATTGTCAATGACAGAACTCTAGCTATGGTAAACATCAGCTACAAAGAAAAACCAATAAAGAAAGCCCAGAAATGTAGGGACTGACTTAACTGTAGCATGAAATGTGCTCTGTGGCAGAAAGCATGGCTCAGTCCAGGTACTCAGTGATAACCTTTGGTTTTTCTTTCTTCTGCATAGGGTTATTCCTAGGCATTCCTATTGTCTTAGTTTGGGTTGCCCGCCCACTTCTACTGCCACCATCACCACCACAACCACCACCCAAGCCAGACCCTGCATGGACATGTGGTAGACGTGCAAACGCAGCGTTCACATGTTCTGCTGCAAGAAGCACAGTTGACTGACAGCCCTGCTTTGATGCCACTGGATCCACCACCATGTTTAAGCCAAAGCCGTATTACCCACAGGCTACCGACTGAGCACTGTGAGACCACTGAGCTGAGAACAGGGAACTGACTTGAGCCCCTCACTTGCCTGATCAAACCTGTCTTGCAGTCACCATCTGTGACTTTGCCTGATCCACCATCCCTTCTTCCTTCTTCTTCGTGATGTGAGTCCTATATTCTGGTCTGAGGGGCTCTTCCCTCCTTTTCTAGATCCCCTCCCTTTGCCTTCACAGCTATTTCTCCAGTAAAGCTTTTACATGTCTATTCTCATGCAGGCATCTGCTTCTTAAAAACACCTATGTACGATAGGAGGCAATCCCAAGAAGCATAGTAGAGGACATAGACGGCTGAGTCGGAGCTGGAAGAAACCCAGTTAAAGGCACATGGATGAGCAGGTGAGCACAGTGGGTAGGGTATGCTGCGATCTTCTTAGCAACTGTGTGAAGTGTGCTTGGGACTGCTCCACCAGGCCTGAGGAGAGAGAGAGAGAGAGAGAGGGGTGGGGGGAACTACTGATGGCTTACTTATCATCAGGCCAGACATTCCAAGGAAAATTCTTTGTCAAGAATTGCAGTTCAAAAGGGCTGAACAATAATAGCTCAGCCAGTAAAATTCATCTACTCATAAACAAAAGGAAGATGTGTGGTGTGTGCTGGTAATCACAGCACAGTGAGGCAGAGAGAGGTGGGCCCTTGGGTTTGCTGGCCAGCCTGGCTGGCCTTCTTAGGAACTCCAGGCCAATAAGAGACCATGTCTCAAAAAAGATGGATATCAACTCTGGACGACCTCCATACACAAGCACACATAAGTACACTTGCACACATCCACACAAAAGATAAGTGAATTTTGCTGAAGCCTTTGGGGTACCTCTGATTGGCTGAACATTGTTACATGACCATGCTTGAGCCAATGGCTGTAGCTATAGGAATGGAGCGCTGTGTTAAGGTGTATGATTGGGTCATCTCTCCAATGCATCTAAGGGGAAATAGGCAGGGAAGTCTCTAAAAGGAGATGCCCATCAAATGAAAATACTGTGACACTACCAAACATATTCCTATGGCTTACAAGCTGGAGGAAGGACACTTCAGTATTCACTCTGGAAGCACGTTCTAGTCTGTGCCCAGAGACCTGAGTGGTATTCCATGGGTTCTGAGCTGCCAAGTTCACACTAAAACGAACTGGAAGTAATGACGAGATGTCACTTACTGACGGGTATGTGGTCCTTTGCTCTGACATGTGGAATTATGGTTGGGAATCCTTCAAAGGCGATGCTCTCATGGGTTTAGAACTTGGTAGTTTGAGCCAGCCAGAGCCTCTGCTGGTTGATACCCCTTGCGAAAGGCTGGCATCCTGGGGATGCAGGCAGCTCTCCAGCTGCCTTGCACACTTTTCTTCAGCCGGGAGCTGGGGATCATGTTTGTGTTTGGTCTGGGAAATGGCCCTTGCCCAGCCCCTGTGGTGGGAAACAGAAGAAGTGTACAATTAGCAATTAACAGCTTTATCTGTATTCACGTGGAGGAGACATAATTAGCTGATTGCATCTGCTAGGGACACCTGCTGGAGTCAGCCACTCACACCTCAGCCAGATCTTGCAGGAGTGGGAGGTCTTGAGAAGGAAACATTTCCAAAATAGCTCCTGCTTTGTTTCTGTAGACACCTTACCCACTTGGCTTCCTTCAGGTGCATACAGTTTGCTGTCAGTTGGCAAGGAAAGGTGTGGGCAGAAGAATAAGGAAGCTGATGGTGCATAGGGTTTGCCCAGGAGCAGAGAGTTTTCATATCAAATGAGAAGATTAGGTGCATTTTCTGGCAAGGGTGGGGCTACTGTTTTAATTAGGGCTGAAGCACAATAGAGGAGTTGATCACAGATACTGACAGAAAATATTTTCAGAGGGAAAGTCCGGTTTCACAGAGAACAGAAAATGAGCTAATGTTTCTGTCTCCATTGGAGTAAATGACTTGTCCAAAGTCACACAGCTAGGAACACAATGGGTTGAGTATTGCATCTGAGACTTTCTGACTTCCAAGCCTACTCTCTCTCTCTCCTTTCCTTCCTCCCTCTCTTCTTTCTTTTCTTCCCTCCATCCATTCTTTCTCCTTCATTCTTTGCTTAGATTTATTTTTATTTATTTATAAGAGAGAGAAGAGACTGGTGAGTATGGGTAAGCCAGGACCTCTTGCTGCAGACACATATACCATTTTGTGCACCTGGTACTGGGGAATTGAACTGAAGCCAGCACACTTTTCAAGGAAGTGCATTTAACCAGTCATCTTCCCAGCCTCGTTTCTTCTTTTCTTCCTCCTCTTCATCTCCTTCCCTTTCTTCTTTCCCCCCTCTTTTCCTTATTTCCCCTCCTTTTAGTCATTCTTCCCCTCCCCTCATTGCTTCCTCCTTTCTGTCCTCTCCTTGCTCTTCCTTTTTTCTCCATCCTTCTTTACCTCTCCTTTCCTCCTCTCTTTCCCCTCTTCCCCTCCCCCTCTCTTATTTATTTAATATTTATTTATTTATTTATTTCTGCCTGCCTCCTTGTGACACAGTCTTGCTCTGGAGCTCGGCTGACTTCAAACTTACAGTCATCCTCCAGTCTCTGTCTCCTGAGTGTTGTGATTGCGGAAATGTGCCACCACACCCAGCCCAGTGCCACATACCTTTTCCCTAATCCTTCTGCATCACTACTGGATAGGATGAGGCATAGAGCACTCACTCACTCCTGGGATGAGGCATGGAGCACTCACTCACTCCAGGATGAGGCATGGAGCACTCACTCACTCCTGGAATGAGGCATGGAGCACTTGCACAGCTCTGAGATCTCTGGTTCACCCTGGGTACCTCTTGTACCACCTTTCAGGTTAGTCAACATGAGGCTTAACTCACTTTGAATAAATGTTTTATAGAGAAAAAGCTTCACAAACTGACTAGAAATCAAATTAATTGAATTTAAACTTAAGCAATTTTTGTATCTATTTTTTTCTTATTTATCAAGAATTTAAAAGTTCCCATTTATCTGAGCATGTCCTCAGGGCAGAGAAGGCCATTGTCCTTTGGTTCCCCCCCTGTTGTTAGCCACCATAAAGCTTCCCAGCCAGTCTCAGTGACCAACCCAGCTGGCTCAGTGTGGGAGAGGGCCTCAAAGCCACAATTTATGGAGGTATGCAGACATATGCTGCTGCTCAGGGCAGTGCTGGCAGGTTGGACGAGAAAATACGTTTTTTAGTCTGTATTTAGGCAAAAAGGCAAAAATCATATTACCTAAAAAGGGGCAAAAAACCCAAAATCATACCAGCAAAAATCAATTTCTCCAGTCACTGGTCTCTTTCAAACAAAAGGCTGTTAGTACCTCCTGGGGGGAAGCCCTTTAGCATGTTTGGCTGCTCTCTGGCAAGCCCTTTGTCCTCAGCTGCTGGGGGCTGGATTTGAATTTCAGAGAAGGGGAAAAAACTTTTTTTTTCTTTTTCTGTTCCCAAAAAGCTATGAAAATTGAAATAAAGAATTATAAGATTTTATGGAATATTGTAGTCCGTGGCCCAAAGCACCATTTGTAGTGGGGTGACCTGGGGACTAGAATTTAGATAAAGTCCAGCAAAAATTCCAATGCACCCCAAAATTTAAGGAGTACCTGAATGCTTGTCTATAAAGAATTAAAATCATAGACAAGATATTAAGGTATAGTGGGAGACTTTATTATTTAAGGGAACATAGGGAGTTACAGAGTTCTCCAGCCATCAGTGTGGGGAGAAAACGTGGAGAATTTAACAGAACTTATGCTATTTAGCTAAACAAGCAGAAGAAGGAAAGATATCAGAAGGCTCCATCATGAAAAGGAAAGGTTCATGTGGGAAAGATCTGCAGCCTTCCCTCACCTCAGCCATTAGGCTGGGGTGGGGAAGGCCTTACCTTTCTAAGGCCTAGAGATTCAGAGATCCTTCTGCTGGCCTGCCATGTGGGGGAGAGAGGGTGTTTTTCTAGGGAAGTTACTATAAGTTTTTCCAGGTGAGTCAGAGAGACAGCTGATTGGTCCATACCTGACCAATCAGTTTTAGCACCTAGGTTTTTGCTCTAGATAGACACCACCCACTCAAGGGGAGGGTGTCTCTGGAGCTTCCTGACCCATCACACATGACATCTTTTATCTTGTGACAACCCTCCAGGTAGCTTGTTCACCTTCATCTTTAGAAGACATTGGAAACTGTGCTGTTTCCTTTTAGGGATAAACTGCCCCTTAGAGTGCCCCCTGGCTTGTACTGCCTTTAGCAAACACACCCCCATCTCCCCACTCTTCTGGGATCCTCAGAACATTCATTTCCCCTCTCAACTCAGCTTCCTCATTAGTTTCCCATGGCTTTCATCTCCTGATAATTGACTAGCCTTTGTCTTTGAGCCCTCCTAACTTTGCACTCAAATGCCTTAATCCTCCCAGCTTGCCTCTTCCTGTCTTTCCCCTGAGCCTAGTTTTGCTGCTTTGCCCCGCCCTCTGCTGAGGCAGTTCTTCCTATGGGCCTTCTTCATTAGCCCAAACCTAAGCCTTAGATGCATTAACAACTCCAACTCCTGGTCTGAGTGTTCCTCTTCTTCCCACACTTTAGACTTCTGCAGATTAACCACATGTATGATAAATGGTGGCTAAATTTAGCTGCACAATGTTACACTGCAAACTAAGCAATTTAGTTTCTTTTTTGTTCCTTTGTTACTTTTTTTTGTGTGAGCTGGGTGTGGTGGTGCACATCTTTAATCCCAGCACTGGGGAGGCAGAGGTGGGAGGATAGCCATGAGTTTGAGATCAGCCTGAGACTACATAGTGAATCATGGGTCAGCCTGAGCTAGTGTGAGACCCTACCTCAAAAACAAAACAAAACAAACAAACAACAACAAACTTGTGGAGCAGAATGTGGGATCAGAGAGTTCTAGAACACACCATGTACATTTACTTTCTAGTGGAGAATGTTAGTTTTTTTGTTTTTTTTTTTTTTAAGTTGCTGTGACAAAATACCAGACCAGAGCAAGAGAGGAAAGCTTTAGTTCAGTTGGTGGTTTAGGTGTCCATTAGGACAGTGACGGGCTGGCATGAGAAGCAGCTTTCCAGGAAGCTGGCCACATCACATCTGCAGACGGGAAACAGTGAGGGCCAGTGGAAGTGGAACTGGCCTGTATCCTGCAAGACCTGCCCTGCGGTGGTGTGTTCGCCCACTTCACACATATCCACAACTGGACACCAAGTGTTCAAACTGGGACAGTTAACTCCTTCAGACAAGCTCCAAAGACCCCCTCCCCTTTAGTGGGAGGTGTCTAGCTAGAGATCGAACCTAGGCTAAAACTGATTGGTCAGGTATGGACCAACCAGCTGTCTCTCTGCTCACCTGGGGCAGGGAATACTCACTGAACACGTAATTATGTCTCTTCTTACACACATGGCCTAGAAGAAGGACCTCTGAATCTCCAGGGCTATGGTAAGATTCCCCCAACCTAATGGCTGTGGTGAGGGGCTGGATTTCTTTCCCACATGAACCTTTCCTTCTCACGATCTTTTCTTTTCCTGCTTGTTTAGCTGAACAGCATAGATTTTGCTAAAACCTCTCCCACGTGTTCTCCCCACACTGATGCCTGGAGATCTCTGTAACTTCCTATTTTCCGTTAAATAAAGTCTCCCACTATACCTTATCCTCTGGTGGTCTATAATTTTAATTCTTTAACTTTATAGGCAAGAATTTGGGTACTCCTTAAATTCTGAGGCACATTGGAATTTGTTGAAGTTCTAATCCCCAGCTCCACCACTACAAAACATGAACAAGCAGGCCCATTTCACATTCAATCTATAACACGGAGGGACCCATTTGATCAATTAAATTTTTTCCTATAAGGCGAGACATGTTCATGGGGGAAATAAACAGATCAGACATGTTTTAACTGTTTATAGGAGCTTGGCACTGCCAGCTTTCTTGGAGACTCTGGGATACATTCCAGGACTCTGTGTATGCTGTTGCTCCCATGATGAACCTCGCCATCCCGCCCCTACATCTCTTTGTCTAAGCAATCTAGAGAGAAATTCTGGGGTCATTTTGAGTCAGTTTGGCCTCCTGTTTCGTGACCATAAATTATTTAAGGCACTTCTGTACTAGGCAAAGATTTGACAATAGAAAGTACATAGACTATGATATTGAAATGCAGCCGGTCAATGAGGACAAAAGTATCCCAGTAAACCTGCATATTTACTTCAGATGACCTTTAGCAGTTTTAGCAGCATTCAGCTGATAACAGGGCTTATCTGGTGTACCGAAATATCCCTCAGCACCAATGTTAAAAATAGAAAATATAGTGACAATTATACCCAATTTGCCTTTTCATTTATTGAGAATAATGACTCCACACCTGCAGTGTGTTATCTGTAAAGAGTATCAGCTAGAAACCTTCTCTTGTAGAACAATTATATGTAAAAATCAGTGTAAAATTTAGAATTCTAAACATCAGTTCATAAAAGAAGTTTTTGTCTTTTTTTTTTGCATATCTTGCAGGTTAGTCAAACTCAGTCCTAAAATCAACTCATGTACTTTTTCTTTCATAAATAATTTAAACTAAATCTGCTAGCTTTATATTACATGCTAAATGGGGACAAAGCAGAATTCGTTTTAATATTATGAGATCGTTACATGATCCTCGTGGTATTCTATTTAATAACACAGTAGTATAATAGAACAGTTTTATAAGAAAGAGGCCAGTTATTTGTCAGATGATTAAATACACTGAAGGGTGTACAGCAGTTTCAATTTATTTTGATTTTTTATTAACTATAAACTTTACTGAATGAACAAATCACATGCTGGTTCCATTCTCCTCTTGTTTTCCTTTTATATATTTTATTCCCCACCCCCATTCCAGTGAGGGCCCTCCTCAGTGGGATTACAGTATTCACCATAGTGCTATGAATGAAACAATTAATCTCTCTCTCTCTCTCTCTCTCTCTCTCTCTCTCTCTCTCTCTCTCTCT
>PVHP010031870.1:0-20719 GCA_004024765.1 Zapus hudsonius | reverse complement strand
TCTCTCTCTCTCTCTCTCTCTCTCTGCTTGAAAATGAATAAATAAAATATTTTTAAAAAATTGTATCGGGGCCCTCGAGGTCGGCGGCAGTAGCTGTACCTGGGCGAGCCCAGGGCGGTGCTGCTGAAGGCCGCCTACGACCTGTCGTCCTTCAGCTTCTTCCAGCGGTCCAGCGTTCAGGAATTCATGACCTTCACGAGTCAACTGATTGTGGGGCGTTAGGAGAAAGGCAGCAGAGCTTCTGTCAAAGAACAAGAGTATCTGTGCCATGTCTATGTCCGAACGACAATCTTGCTGGTGTGGTCATTGCAGACAGTGAATACCCGTCCCGAGTGGCCTTTACTTTACTGGAGAAGTACTAGAAGAATTCTCCAAGCAGGTTGACAGGATAGACTGGCCAGTAGGATCCCCTGCTACAATTCAGTACACAGCCTTGGATGATTACCTTAGTAGATACCAGAACCCCCAAGATGCTGATCCCATGAGTAAAGTGCAAGCTGAACTAGATGAGACTAAAATCATTCCGCACAACACCATGGAGTCTTTGTTAGAGCGAGGAGAGAAGCTCGATGACTTGGTGTCCAAATCAGAAGTACTGGGAACCCAGTCAAAAGCCTTCTATAAAACTGCCAGGAAACAAAATTCTTGCTGTGCAATCATGTGACGCAGCCCATAGAAGCAGGCGCTGTGTCGTCATGTCACATCGGAACTGCAGCCCCTGGAGAAGAAAACACACCCTAGAAGAGGACCTGGAGCCAGGCAGACTGGCCATTTTTATTTTGAAGTTCCCAAGGGGAACTTGAGGGATGACTGAAGGGTGGGGAGCATTCGAGTTCATAGGTGTGGTTGTGATACTTGGAACAAATTTGAAAGCCTCAAAGGTGTATTGTTGGGAAAATGAAACCATAAACTCTGAGTGGCTCATGTAGGTGCTGAAGGGCTCATTCTCAGCTAACTTTGGGAAGCTCTGTGGCAGGGAACTCAGAGCCTATTCTTTCTTGATCTTTGGTAGGTATTTGGATTGATTTCATTTGTGCATTAATGATATTAACTTCCAGAGAGTGGGGTGGGGGGAAGGGTCCCAGACGATAAGGCTGGGGTAAGCAGAGTTAAAACATTTGGGAGTACCTGTCCCTTGCACTGCAGGGGTTGGGGAAGCTTACTATGGTTGCCATAGCCAGGTCTGTGAAGGGAAGTAAGTGATCATTGGGATTCACAAATTCTGAACCTGTTGAGCTTGCCTGTCTGCAAGGATTTGCATGTGCCAAGGGCAGAACCCACCCTAAGCACCTCCATCTAGTAACACAAGGAACTTGGAATGATCTGAGGTGGACAGAATGTATGGGTTGCGGTGTTACCAGCCAGCAAGCAGGTTCAGCCCAGGAAAGGGAGCTAACCTCCAAGTGATGGACTGGTCAGCTGGAGTGTCCATCTTTGGAAGAACCAGTGTGGAGGCACACCCACCATGACTTGCAGTTGGACTTTGAACATTATGATAAATTAGTGGGTGCTATTATCTCTCAAAGCTGGTTTTTATTTGTCTCTCTTGACTAATAAGACTTTCTTGCAACCACCTGGAGCCTGCACATCTTAGCAGTCATTCTTTTGGGCACCAGGAGAGGTTGTAGTCCAAAGACTCTCAGCTCTGACCCCTTCCTGGTCAGAGACAGCTGTAGGATGGTGGAGGCTGAGGGATTGGTATCAGGAGATGTCAGAATAGTCTTGGGTTGGGGGGCAGTGATCCCAGTATGTTCTGGGTTCCAAGTCACCTCTTTCTGCCTTTCTATGCTCAGAGTACTTGTAAAATCCTGTTCCTATAGACGCCCCTGTGGGGATGATTCATCCCAATGATCCCTGCCCTGAGAGCTGTGTGGGCAGGATGGGAACTGTCATGACATCTGACTTCCCCACCTCCTGGTTGGTGTACCTGCCATTGCTCTATTTCTCTGGGCACTGCCAGCCAAAGGGCTCTGGCCACCCTCTGTCATTTTCCTACTACCACAGTCATCTCCAACCCAGGCCCAAGGAAGGCACAGATAGCCTATTTGCTGGTACCTGAGCTGGAATGGTGTGGACTTGGGACGGTGCCTCTTCCTGCTCTGGAGGATGCATGGAAGAACAGATGGAGATGGAAGGAGGGGACCTTCACCTGCCTCTGGCTGCCAGTCAGTAGCAGGAGTAGGTGGTCTAACTCAGGCCCTTTGGTGCAGCAGTGGCTTGCTCTGCATTTCCTTGCTCGCTGTTGTATTCTAATGTTAAATCATTTGGTAAGAGTGTATTTTAATACCTGCACCTAACTTCTCTATGTTCTGTTTGAGAGTCTCCTATATGGATAAAGTTGTCTTGAAATTCCAAAAAAAAAAATTGTATCGGGGACTATTATGTTTTGCATATACTCTTTTAAAATATGCATCATAAAACATGTTAAAGCTTATTTATAAGAGATATCTTATATCCATTTTATAATCTATGGATATATGCTAATAAATATTATGAAAGATGTGGTTGTCAATATTCTTATAATTACATCCATAGAGGTATTACATAAAAAATATCTAATATTTCATATTAAGAAGGATGCCTAATTCTTCTGATACTGGATTACTTATTTTATATTATTTGATAAAGAGTTAAATATATTTGGTACAATGTTTCCTAATCCTATAAAGGATGAGAAACTAAATTTTATAGCTAAATATGTGTTGGAAACCAGTTTTATAAAAGCCAACTATATATGCTGGTTTTCAATCATGGACTAAATAACAAAAGAAAAAGCAAAATATTGATATGCTCATCTGATTTTGTCTCCAAAACAGAACTATTTTAGAAACAGATCCAGAAATAACCATGTTTCCCAATGCTTAGTCATAAATAAGACTGGCCTTCTGGTTAATGAAAAATATAAGGGAAATCATAACATGAGGAGATGTATATCTTCTTTTTGGTACTAAAGTCCATGATCATTTGGTAAACTGAGTCCAAAGGAAAAGACATAAGATTTTTCTTTTCTATGGATCAACGGTTAGAGACATTGACTACTGTCAATGCTATATGTTTTATGCTTTGCTAATAAAACATAATAAAGGTGGTAAAGAATACTCTAAAAGATATTATGTCTATATTAAGGATTAGACTGTTCAATGGTTAGAGGTACTTATCAATCAATGGTTATGCTCTTTTGGCATTCTTTGGAGAAAAAGAATCTACTCCTAAAATTTTAATAAAGCTCTAACTATAAATTTCTATATTAGTTATAATGATTTCCAAAGGTAATTGCTTAGTCTTTTTACAATTTTTTTTCTGTCAAAAAGACTTGTTGCACCAGGGCCACCACCTTGTGGGTCTGGCTTATGTGGGTCCTGGGGAATTGAACCCGAGGCCTTAGGCACTGGAGGCAAGTGCCTTAACCACTGAGCCATCTCTCCAGCCCACAAGCAAATTTTAAGACACGCTTATCCATTATTTTTACAACTGTGTTGCTCAGTCCATTTCTCAAGACAATACTCTTCCCTACTATAAATTATTCTCTCAGTCTTATTTCCAAAAACTTCTTTCAGCTAGGTTCTCAGATTCATCTGCTATTGAGAAGGGAATAATTTAGCCTACTTGATGATAACTTTTTCAGCAGCCTTACTGATGTCCGTTTTCATCCCACTCACAACATTTATTAATTAACCATATTTCTGCCAAATTGCCATTTTGTTTTCTGGATGGCCTGGGTCTTATCATGGTCAAGGAGAAAAATAACTTATAGTTATAGAGATTCTAGCCTAATTCAAGATATGGTCATATCAAACAGACCTTTATTACAAAATAATTTCTAACTTCAAGATGGAGTCTGGTCCTTTATAGGTTCTTCAGTAGTCATCTAAACTGACCACTACTGTCAGCTGGAACTGATAACTCCAGGTACAGTTTCTGGCTCAGTAACTCCTCTCTACTCCTGGATATATTAATCTTTCCATAGATTAAAGGATATTTAAATAGTTTCAGCCATTTGGCTTGCCTAAAAATGCACAAATCTTTCTAATAATTCTGGTAATGTATGTTAGCTGCTTTATAAACCATACAGGACAAGGGACAGCCAATCAGTCAACACAGGATAAGCCAGTGAGACAGACACCAATGATTTTCGAGACAACCTAAAGCAGAAGTACAAAGATCCCTAAGTTCTCAACAATAAAGCAGCATTAATACTCACCCAACACGACTCAGGGAACTGAGTGGAAGAAGGGGCAAAAAGATTGTGAGAGCCTTAGTGGGGGAGAATATCCAGAGACATGGCCTCCCTCCATAACAACAAACTAGGGCAGGCAGAACCAGGCTGACTACTAGGCTATCCATGGTCCCCTGCCCCAAGGACTGATCCAGACTACCCATGGAGGAGGATATCTAGCTGATTAGGGATGGAGAAGAGGGGCATTGGGGAAATGGGGATAAAAACTCATTTTTTGCCCATTAAATAATGTAACTCATTATGGACAATAAAAAAAATAAAAAAATAAAAAAAATCATACAGGACAAAATCTACTCCTCTCTGTGGGGTTCCCCCTCTGTTGATCTCCATATTTTCCGACAATTTGTCCTTGCTTCCTACTTTGTTCTTGCCCATCATTATATTCTCTCCCAAGAAAAATGAGCTAAACAAAAAATATATGAGCCTTGCTAACCTGGACATAATACATTCAATATATGATGGACCTCCTCCCCCTTACCACCTACCACAATGCATTAAACTGCTTCTTTTTCACATTCCCTTCCTGCAACTTGATGACTGCTTTTCCTATTAATATCACTCTTTAAAAAAATTACACAGGAGGTATCACCATACCTGACTTTAAAACATACTAAAAAGCCATAGTAACTAAAATAGCATGGTATTGGCAGAAAAACAGACAGTCTGACCAGTGGAATAGACTAGAAGACCGAGCTTTTAATGCAAGCAACTTCAGCTTCTTAGTCTTCGGCAAGGGTGCCAACAATGTTAGCTGGGCAAAAGATAGCATATTCAACAAACGGTGCTGGACAAATTGAATAAACACGTGTAAAAAAATGAAAATAGAACTACACCTTTCACCATGAACACAAATCAACTCCAAATGGATCAAAGACCTCAATATCAATCCTGTAACCCAGAACACCCAGGAATAAAAAGTAGGAGGAACCCTACATGAGATAGAAGTAGGGAACAACTTCCTGAGCAAATCTCTAGTAGCCCGGGAAGTGCAACAGTCACTTAACCAATGGGACATGATCAGGTTCAAAAGCTTCTGTACAAAAACACCGTTCTCAAAGTCAATAGACCCCCTTCAAACTGGGAGATGACTTTTGCCAACTACAACTCAGACAGAGGCCTAATTTCCAGAACCTACAGAGAACTCAAAAAAATTAATAACAAAAAAGCAAACTGCCCCCTCACAAAATGGGGCACTGATCTCAACAGAGATTTCACAGAGGAAGAAACACAAATGGCTTTTTCTCACCTGAGAAAGTGCTCAGCATCCTAAAGCATCAGGGAAATGCAAATCAAAACCACAATTAGATATACCTTTCCCCAGTAATAATGTCAATCATAAAGAAAACCAACAGTAATCATTGCTGGCGAGGATGCAGGGAAAAAAGAACCCTCATTCATTGCTGGTGGGATTGCAAACTTGTTCAACCAATATGGAAAGCAGAGTGGAGACTCTTGAACAGAATGGACATAGAACTACTAATGGACCCAGCTATCCCTCTACTAGGCATCTATCCACATATGTCACATCTCAACGCAGAAACATTTGTACAACTATATTTATAGCAGCTCAATTTATAATAACCAAGAATTGGAATCAACCCAAATGCCTATCAATGGAGAAATGAACAGCAAAACTGTGGTATATTTACACAATGGAGTTTTACTCAGCTGAAAGGAAAAATGAAATATCGAAATTTAGGAAAAAATGGTCTGACTTTGAGCAGATCTTACTATGCGAACACTCAAAAGAACAGAGAATCGAACGCCACATATTCTCCCTCATATGCGGTCCTTAACCAGGATAACCATAAACTCTACGCAGACTAGTAGAAAGAAGTGAGTGTTTATGAATGAGTGGTAAGGGATGGGGGGAGGGGAATGGCTTAAGCATGACGCTAAACCAAATTAGGTTCAAAAACATAAAATCCTCACAAGCATACTATAACCTATTGAGCAAGTAGTGGGTGTCGACTGGCAAGAGGGGCCATGAATAGTAGGGGAGAGAGTCTAAGCCTGTGAATAATTCATCAGTCTGACAACCCCTGGTTACAGCCACCAGTTCCTTCCCTCACTGAGCTGTTGACCAAAGTGACCCATGAGGTTCCAAAAACAAGACAGAATTCTGTCAAGCTCTTGAAGGACCTACCTAGGCCTGAGGCAAAACCCTTTTGCTGAAGAAACCACAGAATGCTATCAATCACCATCAAGAGACCCTTCAAGTTCCAGAAAGGTATCCAGCCCCCAGATGGTAGTTAGTGCAGTGCTAGAAGGCACTGCACAAGATGCCAGGGGAAGCTAATCAATGACACAGGAGTAAAACGAGACCACTGGCATGAAACACAGACTATTGTCATGAGCAGGCTGACCACACCTCCTACTGAGAGAGAACAGCGAACCAAGAAAGGAGCACTAGTGCAATGGAGGAGCCTGGGCCTGGGGGAGACAATCAACAGCTTTTAAATCTGGCCACATATTCCACTTAGTGAGTGGAAACCCATGACTGGAACTGGGGAATCAGTGTGATATGCACCGGATCCCGTACTATTGGGCTCCCAAGAAAAGATGCGCTATGGGACTGATTGACAGGGAGGCTACTAAAAATAGAATCTAGGTAATCCAGAATTGTGTATATTTGTTAACCTATACTGATCTCACTCTCCAATGGAGATTGTGTTTGTATTTTTCAGGATTCAGCGAGAGATTTGTGGCCCATCTAACCCTACCAACAGACTGTAGGATGATAGCAGAGATTCTCGCAAGAGATGAGCCACCACAGTCATACTGTGGAGGATCCATATGGAGCCCTGCAGAGAATGATGGGATGAACAAGGGACCCACAGCCACTGCCATTCAATCAATACAGGATAAGCCTGGGTAACAGAAACCAACAATTTTTGACACAAAGCCCCCTAAACACATAACATTAAAGCAGCCTTAATACTCACCCACCATGACTCAGGTAACTGAGCGGAAGAGGGGGCGGAAAGATTGTGAGAGCTGTGGTGGGGGAGACTATCCAGAGGCATGGTACCCCTCAGTAACAGCACACTTGGGCCAGGAGAACCGGGCTGAGTACTAGGCTATCCATGGTCCCATGCCACAAGGACTGATCCAGATGACCTACGGAGGAGGATATCTAGCTGAATGGGGATGGGGAGGGGGAGCATTGGGCAATTGGGGATAACAACTCATTGTTTGCCCACTAAATAATGTAACTCAATATGGACAATACATATATATTTTAAAAAATATCACTCTTTAATACCCTGTCTCCATAACAAACTATTCTCCACCCATGCTCTTCGATATCTGCTCTTTAGCCAAAGGTTGTATGTCCCCTTTGTCTGTTTAATTCTAGTCCCACTGATACCAGATGCCTCTCCAATGTTTGTCTTACAGCAAACACCTGCATTAGGGCTCCTGCTTTGTTATGTTGTGGAGGACATACCAGCCCATGTGTAAACTCTTCCTCCCCCAATTATTGTTCCCCAGCTATAATTGTTCCAAAGGTCTATCTCTATAAATTGGCTTTCCAGCTCAGCCCTCAACAATGGAGAAAAATTTTCATCCCCCTACTGGTGGGCCTGGATGTACCTCTCTCTTTAGGAACCTCACTGAAAACTTCTGAGATAAAGTCATTAAGGCCATAATAGCAACTGCCAGCAGCCTGAGTCCCTCAATAGATAGTTTTCTTCTCTTGATGAAATAGTGCTCCAAAACCAGAGGACACTAGATCTCATGATAACTGAACTTGGGAGACATGTATTGTACTTGGCAAAAATGTTTTTATGTCAATGAGTCTTATATTGTTAAAAAAATATAAAAAAACCCTAAAGACTCTCCACAAGGTGCTAATTGACCTTTATGCCCCTGATGCCACCATCCCTTAGCTCTCCAACCCTTTGACTTCCTGGCTCCTCCACAACTTCTCGGCACCCTCCTTGCTGCAGAGAACCTTGCCTCTTTGAGAGATATCCCCATACAGCCACAATTTTGTGTCCTAATAATCAGGAAATAGATAAGAGACTTCATCATCCATGAGAGACCCCACAAAATGTTGCCATGCTATCAGTCTCTACTCAGTGTGCTAGTTCTACTTTTATGTGTAATCCCTTATTTATACAAATTTTTATTTAAACAAACAACAAAAACCCCAAATTATAAAACTTGTCTCTGGGGTGTCTATGCCTGTGGCTCACAGCTGTCCCAGGACTTTCTTCACCCACCTCCATGGATAAACTGATGTGTCAAGGTGCACTGACTTCTGAAGTAATCCACTGACCGACAAACATGCATTTGATATTAAATTATTTATATATGATTTAGTCAAAATCGAAACAATTAATAAATATATTTTAATTGTATGCCATTGTATTCATGTAACAAGAAAATAAATCACAAATTTAAGAATATTATGTATTTTATGTATTAATTTAAAAGTATGTGTTTTCTTGCTCTTTTATGCTATTTCAACTGAAATTAGGCTTTCAAAATTATACACAAAGAAATTCATAATATAAAAACATTAGAAGGCAACAATATTTTATATTCAGATATCATACTCAGGTGGAATTACAAGAATCAGATATTTTTAAATATAGTAATACACTCAAATTGAGGATGGATACAAAAGGACATAAGAGTATTCCTAAACTACACATCAGCAATGATTTATTTATTAATACTCTAGAGGGTTTATTTTAATAAAACCTTTGTAATCCTGAATACAGGTACTGAGTACTTACAGTGTCTTGAACTATGTTAATATCAGCAATATATGTTAAACTATTCCAATTGTTCTTTAGAATATCAGTACCTTTGTACAATGCAGTTTATACTTTCTAACCCATATACATCTATAGTGTTCATAATATTATACCATTAATGATGAAATATATTAATCATGACAGGATAATGAGATAAAATCTTTTAATATTAATATTTTTATCTTAAATCAACTGTAAATTTTATTAAATTGCTCAGATATTGATGTTGGACAGAAGAATGAAATGTTATAGTTCAAAGTTAGAAACGGGGGGGGGGGCAGAGCAAGATGGTAGACGAGTAACAGCGTCTCTAGGACATTATCCGTAAAGGTTTGATTTTCCAGCTGGGATCCAAACTTTGGACACCGGGTGAATCTGAGCCTCCCCCCCAACTCCTGTGCCAGCGCAGACGGGGTTCCCCAATGGCTCTCTGTTCTGCAGAGGAGCAGAGAGCCAAACCCTCCCCAACCTCAAGTTCCGGCCATTGTCCCCTCACAGTCGCCAATTGACCGGCTTCTCCTCACAGAACTCCCCTCCCTCCAGCACCCGATCCTCGGAAATGCTACTCTCCACGACCCACGCACGTACACAGGCAAACGCGATCCTTGGGCAACCTGACCTAGCTTGGTTTAGGGGCCGGACCTTGGGCGGATGCTCGCCAGGAGGGCATGGGCTATCTCTCCATGGAGGTTTGAGTTTCTGGCTGGGATCCAGGCCATGAGTCACAGCCGGACCTGAACCAAGGCCCAGCCTCTCCGCAGCTTCGGGACCACCACAGGGTTCCCCAACGGCTCTCTGCTCCTCAGGGGAACACAGAGCTGAACCCTCCCCAAAGCCAAGCTCCCGCCATTGTCCCCTCGAGGCCATACTGCCGATTCAGCAGCTTCCCACACAGGGCTCCCCACCCTCCAGCACCCGATCCTTGGACAAGCTACTCTACACTACCCCCGCACGTACACAGACAGACGCAATCCTTGGGCAACATGACCTAGCTTGGTTCCAGGGCCTGACCTCAGGCAGTTGCCTAGGAAACTCGGCAGAGGCGGGTTCAGACGGTTACCTGCAAGGAGGCACAGGGGGACTCCGCAAGTACCAGGGATCACACACCACTGCAAGGAAGTAATGTGGGCTAAATAACACTCCCGAGAGTGCCAGAGTCCCACTCTGCTACCTGGACATGGGCAGACATCAACGGAAAAAACCCACAGAAATCAAAGAAGGAACTCCCCAACCCAGGGCCCCAGTACATTTATGGAATGGGAAAGTGGCAAGGAAGTAGAGGCAGCACAAATACAATCCTAAAGAGAGAATAATATGACTCCTGACCACAACTGCAATGCAAACATGAAACAGATAATGGCTGATTGGAAATTATGAGAAAAGACATGAATGAGATGAAGTTTTCTAACTCAAGAATAGACTCCAGGGCTGGAGAGTTAGCTCAGTGGTTAAGGCACTTGCCTCCAGTGCCTAAGGCCCCGGGTTCAATTCCCCAGGACCCATATAAGCCAAACCCACAAGGTGGTGGCCCTGGTGTGCATCCTCTCTCTCTCTCTCTCTCTCTCTCTCTCTCTCTCTCTCTCTCTCTCTCTCTCTCTCTCTCTCCTTGAAAATGAATAAATAAAATATTTAAAAAAAAAAAAGAATAGACTCCAGACTGAATTTAATGGAGAAAAATATGAATGAATTCAGAAACACATTAAGTGAATTGAAGATTAATCAACTAAGGGAGGAACCAGACAATCAATTGATTAAATCTGATGAGGACTCCAGAAAACTTAAAAATGATTATCAAGAATCCCAAGGGAAAAAAAATTGATTGGAAATTGGATCTCACCAAAGAATTGGAGACTATAAACAAAATTATAGCAGAAACCAATAATGAAAAGGAGATGTTAAAAACCTCCCTTGCAAAAAAAAAAATCTTCCTTGAATCAATCAGTCCCAGAGTTGACAATCTGGAGGACAGACTTTCAGAAGTTGAAGACAAGTCAGAAGGAATTAATAAGGATGTCATAGGTTTCAATAAATTCAAGAAATCAAGTGAGCAAAACTTGAGGGATCTATAGGATACCATAAAGAGGCCCAATATTAGAATCATGGGGATCCCAGAGGAAGAGTAAACAAAGGCTAAGGGCATAGGAAATATCTTCAACAGAATTATTCAAGAAAACTTTCCCAATTTAACAAGAGGAAGCCCACTCAACTTTCAAGGAGCCCAGAGGACTCCAAACAGACAGGACATAAAGAGGAATTCTCCAAGACACATTTTAATTAAGATGCCTAACAGAGAAAGTAAAGAGAAAATACTCAAAGCTGCTAGAGGAAAGAAAACTGTAACTTATAAAGGAAAAGCCATCAGACTTACTTTGACTTCTCATTAGAAACCAAGAGCCAGAAGGGCTTGGAATAATCCTTTTCAGGGCCTAAAGAAGTATGGCTTTCAACCAAGATTACTGTACCCAGCAGAGCTATCCCTCATGATAGATGCAGAAGTGAAAGTGATCCATGAAGTAAACCAGCTCTACGACTATTTGAAAACAAAGCCAAAATTTCAGAAGATCCTGCAAGAGATATCCCACACAGAAGAAACAAGAAATCTTCCTCAGAAAAGTACCATAAATCAGACATGACAACCACAGTCAGTGCACTAATAACGGCAACACAGACAACAACCCCCATTACCCCTTCATCATGGCACAGCTTAAAGCAAACCTCACTGTTATATCACTGAATATAAATGGACTTAACGCCCCTATAAAAGGATATAGACTTACAGGATGGGTCAGAAAAATGGACCCTTCTGTTGCGGTCATCTTTTTAGTTGCTGCGCAGAAAGAACCCAAACAAAAGTGGCTTGTAGAGGAATGGGTTTATTTGGCTTACGGACTCGAGGGGAGACTCCATTCTGGCAGGGAAAACAATGGCATGAGCAGAGGGCTGGACATCACCTCTGCCACAGCACTGCAAACAGCGGCAGGAAGGTGTGCCAAACTCTGGCAGGGGGAAGCTGGCTTATAACTCCATAAGCCCGCCCCTGACAACATAGCTTCATCGAGGTTGTAAAACCCAAACTGCCATCAGCTGAGGATAGATCTAACAGAACACATTCATTTGTTTGTGGGGGACACCTGGATCAAACCATGACACCTTCCATCTGCTGCCTTGAGGAAATGCACTTTACTTCTAAAGACAGAAATCTTCTTAGTGTAAAATGATGGAAAACAGTTTATCAGGCATGTGGAAGTAAAAAGAAAGCAGGTGTGGCTACATTAATTTCTAACAAAATAGACTTTACACCAAAATCAATTAAAAAGGATAATGATGGTCACTTCTTACTCATAAAAGGAATGATCCAGCAGGAAGAAATCACCATCATTAACATATATGCACCAAATTCGGGTGCAACACAATTCATAAAGGAAACCCTACTCAAAAATAAAGCAGAAATAGACTCTAATTCCATCATAGTAGGAGACTTTAGTACACCTCTATCAGCTCTAGACAGATCAACGAAACAGAAAATCAGCAGGGACATAATGGAGATTAATGACACCATTGCCCAGCTGGGGATAACAGATATTTACAGAACATTCTACCCCCAAAGACACAGAATATACATTATTCTCAGCAGCACATGGGACTTTTTCTAAAATTGATCACGTCTTATGTCACAAATTTTCCCTAAACAAATTCAGGAAATCGATGTAGTTCCTTGCATCCTATCAGAACAAACTGCATTATAAGTAGAAGTTAACAATGGAACAGGATCCAGAAAATACACAAAGTAATGATGCCTGAATATTTCACTCCGAAAAAAATGATTGGGTCATCCAAGAAATAAAACAGGAAAAATGGAATACCCTAGTAATTAATGATGACGATAACACATCATATAAGAACTTATGGGACACAATGAAGTCAGTCCTGAGGGGAAATTTCATCATGCTAAATGCCTTCATATCAAAGACAGAGGGGTATCAAATCAATCGCCTAACCACCCATGTAAGATCTTTGGAACAGATGGAAAAAGCTAACCTGAGGAGCTCAAGACAAAAGGAAATAATTAAAATCAGAGCTGAGATTAATGAATTGGAAATAAAAAAAACAATTAAAAAATAGATAAATGAAAGAGTTGGTTCTTTGATAAAGTTAATAAGATCTACAAACCCCTGGCAAATCTAATCAAACGAAGAAATGAGAAAGCCCAAGTCAACAAAATCAGTAGGGACAATGTTGATCACAACAGATCCTGAAGACTTTGGAAGAATCATCAGGTCATACTTCCAAAACCTCTACTCCACAAAATTAGAGAACCTGAAAGGAATGTACCAGTTTTTGGACACCTACCAACTGCCAAAGCTTAAACCAGAGCATATAAATTCACTAAATAAACCTATCACATCCACAGAGATTGAAGATGTAATCAAAATCCTTCCCAAAAGGAAAAGCATAGGAAGAGATGGTTTCTCAGCTGAATTCTACCAAGCCTTCATCACAGAGCTAACACCACTCTTTCTGAAGTTTGTTAGAAGCATAGAAAAAGAGGGAAGGCTACCAAACACCTTCTATGAAGCTACCATTACCCTAATCCCCAAACCAGGCAAGGATGCAACAAGAAAAGGGAACTATAGACCAATATCTCTGATGAACTTAGATGCAAAAATGCTGAACAAAGTCCTAACAAACCGGATACAATGCTACATCAAAAATATTATCCACCTTGACCAAGTTGACTTTATCCCAGAGATGCAGGGACAGTTCAACATACACAAGTCGATAAATGTAATACACCACATTAATCGGCTCGAACACAAAACCACATTGTTATCTCAATAGATGAGGAGAAGGCTTGTGACAAAATTCAACACCTCTTCATGTTCAAAGCTCTCGAAAGAATAGGCACAGATGGTCTATTCCTCAACTTAATAAAGACAATATACAAAACTCCTAAAGCACAGATCATTCTTAATGGTGAACGAATCAAGGAGTTCCCACTCAATTCAGGAACAAGAAAAGGCTGCCCACTCTCACCACTACTCTTCAACATAGTGCTTGAAGTTCTAGCCCAAGCGATAAGACAAGAGAACGGCATAAAAGGGATACAGATCAGAAAGGAAGAAATTATACCTCTTTGCAGATGACATGATCATTCATATATCAGACCCAAAGAATAGTATCAGTAACCTCTTGAAGGTGATTAATGCCTTTAGCAATGTGGCAGGATACAAAATAAACACACAAAATCAGTAGCGTTTCCTTATGCAGAAGACAAGCAGACAGAAAAAAATATCAGAGAGCCTGTCCCATTTTCCTTAGCCTCAAAGAAAATCAAATAACTTGGAATATCACAAACCAAGGTTGTAAAGGACTTATATAAGGAAAATATTGAAATATTCAAGAAAGAAATAGAGGAGGATGTGAGAAGATGGAAAGATATTGCATGTTCATGGATAGGAAGAATCAATATAGTAAAAATGGCAATCCTGCCAAAAGAGATTTACAGATTCAATGCTATGTCGATAAAAATCCCAACCTCTTTCTTCAAAGACATAGAAAAAATAATCTCTAAATTTATTTGGAAGGGCAAAGGATCTTGGATAGCAAATACTATTCTAAGCAAAAAATTCTACTCAGGAGGTATCACCATCCCTGACTTCAAAACATACTACAAAGCCATAGTAACCTAAACAGCATGGTACTGGCATAAAAACAGAAAGACAGATCAATGGAACAGAATTGAAGACCCAGCTTTGAATGGAAGTAACTTCAGTTATTTGGTCTTTGACAAGGGGGCCAACAATGTATGCTGGGCCAAAGATAGCATCTTCAACAAATGATGCTGGAGGAATTGGATAAACACGTGTAAAAAAAAATGAAAAGAGACCCACTCCTTTCACCGTGCACAAAAATCAACTCCAAATGGATCAGATACCTTAATATAAATCCGGCATCTGTGAACATCCTGGAAGAAAAACTAGTAGGAACTCTACATGAAATAGGAGTTGGAAAAATTTTCCTGAGCAAATGTCAAGCAGACCAGGAAATATGACAAACACTTAACCAATGGGACCTGATCAGGCTCAAAATTTTCTTTTCAGACAAACAAACCATACTCAGAGCCAATATACCCCCTTCAAATTGGGAAATGATATTCGCCAGCTACAACTCAGACAGAGGCCTAATTTCCAAAACCTACAGAGAACTAAAAAAAATTAATAACAAAAACCCAAAATGCCCCCTCACAAAATGGGGTATGGATCTCAACAGAGAATTCACGGAGGAGGAAACACTAATGGCCTTGACTCATCTAAGAAAGTGCTCAGCATCCTTAAGGATCAGGGAAATGCAAATCAAAACCATAATGAGATACCATCTTACCCCTGTCAGAATGGCAATCATAAAGAAAACCAATAACAATCGTTGCTGGCGAGGTTGTGGGGAAAAAGGAACCCTCATTCACTCCTGGTGGGACTGCAAACTTGTTCAACAGCTATGGAAATCAGTGTGGAGACTTCTGAACAGAATGTACATAGACCTTCCAATGGACCCAGCTATCCCTCTATTAGGCATCTATCCACAAGATGTCACATCTCAACACAGAAACATTTGTACAACCATATTTATAGCAGCTAAATTCATAATAGCAAGAATTGGAATCAACCCAAATGCCCACCCATGGAGGAATGGAGAGAGAAACTGTAGTATATTTACATGATGGAATTTTAGTCAGCTGAAAGGAAAAATGAAATTTCAAAATTTAGGAAAAAACTGGTCTGACTTCAAGCAGATCTTAGTAAGTGAACTCTCAAAACAACAGAGAATCGAACGCTGCATATTTTCCCTCATATTTGGTACTTAACCAGGATAACTGCTTTCTATATGTAGAATAGTAGAAAGAAGTGAGACTTTATGAATGAGGGGTAAGGGATGGGGGAGGGGAATGACTTAAGCATGAGGATAAACCATATTAGGTTCAAAACTTAAAATCCTTACGAGCATACTGTAACCTATTGTGAAAGTAGTGAGCATTGCCTGGCAAGAGGGGCCATGAGTAGTAGGGGAGAGAGTCTAAGCCTGTGAACAATTAGATCAGCCTGACAACCCCTGGTTCCAACCACTGGGTCCTTCCCTCACTGAGCTGTTGACCAAAGCTACTCATGAGATTCCAATAACAAGACAGAATTCTGTTAAAGCTCTTGAGTGCCCTCCCCAGGCCTAAGGCATAACCCTGTTGCTGAAGAAACCACAGACTGCCATCAATCAGCATAGAGAGACCCTTGAACTTCCGGAACGGTATCCAGCCTCCAGAAGGCAGTTAGTGTAGTGCTGGAAGGCACTGCACAGGCTGCCAGGGGAAAATGATCAATGACGGCTGGAATAAACAGAGACCACCGACATGAAACACAATCTGTGGTCATGAGTAGGCTGACCATATCTCCTACTGGGAGAGAACAGCAAACGAAGAAAGGAGCACTTGTGTAATGGAGTAGCCTGCACCTGGGGGAGACAATCAAGAGCTTTCAAATTTGGCCAATTTTCCACTTGGTGAGGTGCACCCCTTGTCTGGAACTTAGGATTCAGGGCGATTGGCACTGGATCCCGTACTTTTGGGCTCCCAAGAAAAGTTGCACTATGGGAATGATTGTTGATGAGGCTACTAAAAATAGAATCTAGGTAATCCAGAATTGTGTATATTTGTTAACCTACACTGATCTCACCCTCTGATGGAGATTGTGTTTGTATTTTTCATGATGCAACGAGAGAGCTGGGGCCCATCTAACCCTGCCAACCGACTGTAGGCTGATAGCCGAGATTCTGGCAAAAGAGGAGCCACCACAGTCATACCGTGGAGGATCCATATGTAACCCCATATTGAATGTCGGGATGAACAAGGGGCCCACAGCCACAGCCATTAAATCAACACAGGATAAGCCAGTGAGACAGAAACCAATGATTTTTGACACAAAGACCCCTAAGCTCACAACTTTAAAGCAGTCTTAATACTCATCCACCATGACTCAGGGAACTCTGCGGAAGAGGGGGGCGGAAAGATTGTGAGAGCTGTGGTGGGGGAGATTATCCAGAGGCATGGCCAGGAGAACCTGGCTGAATACTAGGCTATCCATGATCCCCTGTCACAAGGACAGACGACTCATGGAGGAGGTTATCCAGTGTGTTGTGCCCCAGATTAGCTGAGTAACCTTGAACTAAATTTTAGTAACCTTGAACTAAGTTTTAGAAAGTAGCCGGGTGTTGGGGCACACACTTTTAATCCTAGCACACCTGTGTCCCCTGAGGCAGAGGTGATAGAAGTGCTAATAAGCTCTGCTGCCTGAGTTCCTGTAGCTGCATTCCTGTTTACTGAGCCCCCTTTGTGTAAGAGATAAGGCAATGCAACCCATCCCTAGATTGTATATAAGGTTGGATGTTAAAATAAAGTTTTGAGATCTGCTTGGACACTTCTCCAGGCTGCGTGTGATTGTCCAGCCACTGCACTCACCTTTCCTCGATTGAGCCAGGTCTCCTGCTGGCCAGAGAGACAGGCTCATTTAGCAGGGGGCCAGGGACCCACGCGGTAACCTGGAGAAGTAATCGTCATCTGGTTTTCGAACACGGACTTGAAGTCTGGTACTATCTCTCTTTTGAATCTCGCTGCTTCTCCCCGTTCTACTTGTCCGTTTTGTCCTTCGGAGTTTCCAGGGGAGCCCACTGCTCATCGAGTGCCAATCAGAATCTAGGTGAGCGAGACCCACATTTGGCCAATGGGTAACTCAACAGGCAAGTCAGAACCCAGCGCTCAGGGCGCTGTGCTTATGGCAAAAGATGGGGCCTGGAGGTCTGAGACACAGACCACAGCTCCATGAAACAGTAAAAGTCACAGGAACCAGTGCTCAGAGCGCTGTGCTTATGTCAGCAGATGGGCTTTGAGGTCTGAGACACAGACCACACACCCAGGAAAGGCACAAATAATGCTAATAAGGCCTGCATTAATAGTATCCTAGCAACGATTGGTCATGTATAAATATTTAGGTTTATTTAAGATTACTTAGACATAATTTAAATTAATTTATAAGGCTTTTTCTCTGTCTATACAGATGTAAAAGTGAGTTAAGCCTCATGGTGCATGCAATGCCTCTCATACTTATGGATTTGATACAAGAAAGTCTCCGGTTTGGGTTACAATATGTCTGCTATTTTCTCATATTTAGAAAATATGTCACAGAAGTGATATCTTTAAGCCATTCAGAAATCCAGAAATCCAGGTGCAGGCCCCCTGGGGCTGAATAACAATGGTCACTCAGGGCTAACCCCAGGAAGTACAGCCTTTTGTTTGTAGGACACCAGCAACTTGAGAAATTGCTTTTTGCCTTTATGATTTTGATGTTTGTCTCTCTTTTGGTTATTGGTCTTTGTTGCCTATGGACTAAGGAATCTTATACAACCATGAGGCCTTTCCCCAAGAGATGGCTGAGACCCCATGGGACTTTAAGGGAAGGCTCTGCAGGCTGAATTCAATTGATTTGATTTCTGGTCAATTTGTGATTGATTTGGTTTCTGGTCAATTTATATGCTTACTGGGAAAAGAAATTCCTTTTTCTGGGTTACTCAGGGCACCTGTCTAATGTACAATGTTCTAATTTTAGCTATGCCACAGACTTATTCTTTTCTTTCAGTCTACCTCAATCAGTTTTAAAAATTCTATGAAGTTTGATTTGTCAGAGATATGTAGTGGTTCTCAATCTTGGACTAAACAATAATAGAAAAATCAAGATATTATTGTGCTCAATCTGACTCTGTATTCAAAAGAGCTCATTGGATACAGACCCAGAAACAGACATATTTCCAATACTTCCTCATAAACTGGTCTGGCCAAGTGGTTTATTGACAAATGTAAGGGAAATAAAACGAAGAGATTTATGTCCTTGTGATGCTAGAGTCCATGATTATATGGGTAAACTGATTCAAAAGAAAAAATAAAAATAAGGTTTTTTTTACTCATCTATTGCTAAATGGTTAGAGATATTGTCTGCTATAAGTACTATATGTTTTCTGCTTGCTTATAAATAAAAGAGGGGGGAAGAATGCCCCTAGAAAGTGTCTTATTTATAGGTCTATGTTAAGGATCAGGCTGTTCAATGGTTATAGATATTCTTTAATAGTTATACTCATTTGGCAAGTACAAATTTCTATATATAGTGGTTGCTAAAGATATTTGCTTAGTCTCATTAAAAAAATTAATTTTAGGGTTTTGCAAAAAGACTAGTCATAGCAAATTTTAATAGAAGTGACTGCCACAAGTCAGCTTTAAATACTAAATGATTCTCTGGTCTAAGTTTTTATAAAACAGAGTACAACTGTTCTTTTGCTTGTGAAACCACAAAAAGGACTCTTAAGGTACTCACCCAGGCTAACTATATTTCTTTGTCAGTATATACATTTATTAAAAAATTAAGTTTTTAAGATAAAGGTTGCTTACTGATATTAATTTTCTAAAATAAGGTTCTCACATCTAAAAACATTGTGGATTTAAGTGGTTTCTATTTGTTCATGCTAATGCTATCAAATGGTTATCATTGGACTTATGCAATTTAAGGTTTAATTTCAGCCATTGTGCTTCTATCCTCCTATTAGGTAAATAGGTTGAAGGAACTTAAGCTTTTATATAATTTCTGTCATAGATAAAACATAATTGTCTTATGTTTATAAGAATCATTACTATATATAAGGTTAGTTAAGGCCTAATGTTAAGCTACCAACATTGGTTGTCACATGTTTTCTTTTTCAAAATCAGATTGATATTAGAATTCAGCTGTTCTGAGTTAACAGGACTGGACTTTGCTTCATTGTGGATAATCACAGAGTCTCCATCTAAGATATTATTTCAATAATTGTCTTATTTTGTGTATTTAAACTAACTTCAGACATCTGAGGAAAACTATTTCAGCCTCTACACTTTGAGTTTCCAAACCCTCCTGAATAGTTGATATGTTTTCCAACATAGATGCTGTCTTTCTAGACGGCTCTGGATCTGGTGACTTCCAGGTTAGAGCTCTATATTTGGACTTATTGCTAAAATCCTTCAAAACTCTGTTTGTCTATAGTAACACTTGTGCTGTTATTGAGATAAAATGCTATACCTATTTCTCTTGAAACTATTAATATATGTCTTATGCTTTGCAAGCCATACAGGAACCATCTCAGACCATATCAGAAACAATTCTGGGGATGGATCTGAGTTTCCATGGTGGACTGCAACCTAACAGTGAACCACTCTCCACTGGACACCCTATATGGAACACTCCCCAAGTCTGGGGGAGTCACCCTACCTCCTGCCTCATAATGTGAGACAGGACAAAATCTTGGCAATGTATGGCTAATGGGTCTCTCTCTCTTGGGCCTTAGCTAGGGACCCTCCCCTCTTTTTGGGATACCCCCAGTTGCCTTAACTTCATGTCCTATTCAGCAGGAAAAAGACCTGAGTGAGATTTCTTCATCCCCATTTCCCAACAGCAATTGTGTGGTACTCTGCTAATGAGGCATGGAGGAAGTAAGGTTTCTGCTGAGTCTGGCAGGCTCTGGGACAGTCTCCTTCCAAAGGAAGTCGAGGCAAATTCCGGGGGCCCCTGTAAATCTTAGCAATCCTGAAAACTCCAAAGCCCCTAGGCAGGCCACAAGATAACATCACCATTCTCTCACAGACCCAGCCTGGCTG
>PVHP010031869.1:0-20902 GCA_004024765.1 Zapus hudsonius | reverse complement strand
CTGAAAGACCCCAGCCCCAGCTTAGCAGCAGGAACGCCATTTTGCAAGGCTTGACTTAGTAAGCAATATTAAGAGTCCAGGAGACAGGAAAATTCAACTTGAAGACAGGGGTATGGGGCCCGACAGGATATCTGTGGTCAGCCATCTGGCAACAGAACAGGAAACTTGGGGCTCTGGAAAAATATTTTTACCCTAGATAGAGACAAGTCAGCAAGCATATCTAAACACCAGAAAACCACGAGTGTCCTTGTAAGCAGTTCTTACCCCAGATAGAGTCAAGTCAGCAAACATATCCGATTACCGGGAAAAACCACAGGTTGCCCTCGACTCAAACCATAGCCCCATTTAAATCAGCCAATCATAACCCTGTAACCATGCATCTCGCTTCTGTACCCGCGCTTTTGCCTCCTCACCCTATAAAAATCTCCCACCCCAGCCTGTGGGCGCACTAGTCCTCCCAGAGACTAAGTCGCCCCAGGTACCTGTGTATCTGAATAAACCTCTTGCTGTTTGCATCCGCAGAAGTGGTCTCTCGCTGTTCCTTGGGAGGTTCTCCCCAGATTAAAGGGCACTCCAGAGTGAGGGCACTCCAGAGTGAGGGTCTTTCACTTCAATCCCTTATCAGGCTGTATCTAAAGTAAATTATTCCCTATGGACTATAATCAGAATGAAAAATACTAGGAGAATATGAAAAATGTCACTGCAACAGGTAAGAAATTTTCTATATGTCAGTTGCCAGATTGATGATATTTAATTATTCAATTAAAGTCAATCTTTACTCTGGGCTTCCATTGCACAGTGTGTGTGTGTGTGTGTGTGTGTGTGTGTGTGTGTGTGTGTGTGTGTGTGTGTTGCATTCCCTCTATCCTTTCAATTTATCCTAAGAAACTGGGACCTATAGTTTAAAAGTAAAATGAGTACCTACTGTAGTTCAGCAAATATCATTAGCTTTAAAAATAATTTCTAGTATCAGTAGTCATTCTTGTGAAATGGGATATTAATAATACCCTTGTTTTTCTAAGCAAGTTTAAGGATCTTTACTATAACCCCTATGACAAAAATATATTAAATGGAATTATTTTGATATTAATTTCAATAGGACTTTAAATTTAAAATAACTACATATTTTAAAAATGAGTTCCACAAACTCTTCCTTCCAGTCAGACTGCCTGTTACAGCCAGGAAATAGTGTCTACGGCTCTGGCAAGTTTTCTTGATAAAAGGAGTCATGGAGGCCACGAGGTTGGATTCCAACCAATGCCCCCAGTGTGCAAGAAGACGTTCAACACAGCAAAAGAAAATACAAATTGCTTCAATGATCCCAATGGAAGCCACATTGTCAGCATTACCTGACCCATACAAGCAAATGGCACAAATATTCAAAGTCATGGGACTACTCCGAAGAACCAAGAAGTGTATCCTAAAGAGCTAAAATTTACTTTATACACATATAGATGACATATATAGTCAAACTTTGGCTACTAACTTGGTCTTAAACACACAGGAGAAGAATACAACCAGAGAGTAAAGTTCACCTCAAAAGCTTTGGTTATACAACACCCAAAAAATTTCCTCCGTATTTTTAAAGTCCAAAGGATGAGAAGGGCTTTGTGGATTGAAATATACTCATGGCAGCCCAAGGGCAAAACTTGTACCATGGTCATGATTAAATGTTATGTGCATAGTATTGATAATTCTGTTAATATCTCACCTGCTTTTCAAGTTCTATAAAAACAGCTTCAGATCATGTTGGTCACCACTGCGCCACTCTCAAAACGGATTTCTGGATCTTAATAGTTATGTCTAACATTTATGATAATAGCAATTTTGTTAAATTTTGGAACTAGTGTGCTCAGCTCTTGTTTGAATTATCTCCTCTCATTTACACTCAGTCTATACTCAGGTGGTCCTACTACAATCTGACTCTATCTACCAGGCTGTCTACATTCATTCTCCAAGGCCTGAATGTATCTGAGAATTGGAACCCTAAAGAACCTTCTGAGCCCCAATTAACTCGGTTCCCATTTCCTCCTGTCTACTCTTGCTTTTATTCTTCCTCCAAAACTTCATTATCCAGGACGTTTTTCCCAGCCCTATATCAAGGCACTTTAAGTTTTTTCTCTGCTTGA
The DNA here is from genome assembly GCA_004024765.1 of Zapus hudsonius. NCBI lineage: Eukaryota > Metazoa > Chordata > Mammalia > Rodentia > Dipodidae > Zapus > Zapus hudsonius. The sequence continues at coordinate 18,773 of PVHP010031869.1, read as the reverse complement.
CTTTCAAAAAAGAAAAAAATGTCTTACACTGGCTATGTTTTTTCAAACACTCTAATCCATTTTCAGTCACCATCACACTAAGGAAATGCTGTTATAAATTCACATAAGACATCCTAGGGGGAAAACTGAACGTATCTATGAAACACTGTCTTATGTTAGATGAATTACTTGAGAATTTCATCATCTTTCTCTGTGTTTTGTTCCTCCTACGCCTCAATTTTTAGTACTTTATATCTAATATTTCTATTTTTTAAAATTTCTGATCTCAGTCTTCTCTGCTATGTGTTACATAAAGATTAGATCAATTATATCAATCTTGTGCCACATTTCAGTACCCTCAATTCATCTGCTATTTATATTTCTGTCTTCTATTTCTTGCATCTTTTTATAGGTCTTTCTCATTTTCCTATTTTTATTATCTCCCTCTTTCTTTACTTTTTGCTATGTTAAGTGTTAAAAATAATTATCATTTCATATTTTTAGGATCGTATTTGCTTTCTTTAGTATTTTGTGCTGGTGTGAATGATTGTACATTTTAACTTGCTTACTTCAGTTCCTAGCCCTGCACTCTTTTACCTCATTGTATATACACTGAAACAGTAAAAGTGAGACATCACTTTGACTCACATTGAGTTGGTCAGTAAGTAACTGTCAAGTCACTGTCTCATGCTTTGAGTAAATGTTCTCACTTTTGATACATTGTAAGCAATTACCCCACAAAGCAGTAAAATAACCCAAAAACTAAAAAGTGGCAGGAGCATGAAACAAGGACACATTGTCCAGAGTTGTATTAACATTGTAATTCAGTATTGGAAATTGGTGCTAATAGGTGATAAGCTGTTTCCACTCTGCAGAATATTTTTCTTTTTCTTTAATGTCTATATTGGCCTAAGGAAATTTGTGTTCTACATTTTAGCCAGAAATACAGTGTTGCTAAGCAAGTTATTACATTGAAAGCAATGGGAGGTGATTCGTCATAAATATATTTATGCATTTGCTACCACTGCAGGTTATTTAACGTCTTCATATTAACTTCATATTTCACAGCATTATACATTTTGTATATAATGGAATATTAATGATTGAATTACTTGTACTATACCGACAACTAACGAGATATTTGGGTAATAAAACACCATGAAATTAATAATAGCATATCAAATTTCTGTGACTATTAACATTGGTGCCATTAATTCTGTTTAAAATAGAAGAATGTGAGAAACATAGAAATTCATATTTTATTAATGCTACATATACATATGAATCCATATATACATATATATGTAAACACACACACACACACACACACACATATATATATATATATATATATATATATATATATATATATATATATATATATATATATATATTCTGAAGATTGACTTGACCTTAGTTCATAAGAACTGCACATGATAGAAGTGAAAAACAGACAAAACATAACATCCTTGAATGCCTGGAGGTGACAAGAAAAGAAACATTTTGTGTAATGGTGGATCATACACAAATGTTATTATGAGCTCAGAAGATGTGTCTATCCCATTCACTTTATTGAAACATTGCATCAGAGAAAGTATGCATTAACAGAAACATGCTATTGCTGAGAAATGTTGCAATCTGCCCAAGTCCTCATGCCTGCTTATTTAAACACCTTATTATAGGCTCAAGGAAAAACAGCCTCTTAAATAAGACAAACTCATAATGATGTAAAAAAGTAGAAAAAGGTAAGAAATCATGAGATAGAGAAAAATATACAGAAGAAAATATAATACTAAGTGAAAGTTAAAAGATATACTCAGGTAAATTGTACATATTAATGAAACTACATGACAGAAATAAGCCAAGGAATATAAACAACTAAATGAAATGAGTTGTGAAAGTTTTCAGTTTATAAATTAAGATAAATTTATCATAAAATCAAGAATAACTTCAAGTTGCTGACTGCAGAATTAAATTTAATTACATGTAATGAGAGGAATTAAGGACAACAATACAAACAGTAAATGACAATAAAATAATAAGGGGATTATAATGACCTCTGAAAAACGAACAGAGTTCTTTTTACATATAGGAAGAAAAAAGAAAAGGAACACAGGAAAGGGGGGGGGAGGGAGACCAGCATTATGGGAAAATGAGATATAACATGTTAATACAAGGCAGTTTGAAGATTTAAAATATGCTTCTCATATTTAAAATTATCATTAACATGGAATTATTAGCCTATAACCTTCAACTATGAGAACAGCATAATCTGTACCATCAGGCTTTCTAAGCAAGTGTCTCCAACTGCTGAACCATCTTCACCAGCACTAATTTTGTCCACAGAGAATGTCGGGATGAACAAGGGACCCACAGCCACAGCCATTAAGTCAACACAGGATAAGCCAGTGAAACAGAAACCAACGATTTTCGACACAAAGACCCCTAAACTCACAACCTTAAAGCAGCCTTAATACTCACCCACCATGACTCAGGGAACTGAGTGGAAGAGGGGGCGGAAAGATTGTGAGAGCCGTGGTGGGGTAGATTATCCAGAGACATGGCACCCCTCAGTAACAACACACTTGGGTCAGGAGAACCTGGCTGAATACTAGGCTATCCATGGTCCCCTGTCACAAGGACTGATCCAGACGACCCATGGAGGAGGTTATCCAGCGGAGTGGGGAGGGGAATTGGGGATAACAACTCATGGTTTGCCCACTAAATATTGTAACTCATTATGGACAATAAAAAAATTAGAAACTTAAAAAAAAAACCTGGCTGCCTCATATGCTATCCATAAACCCCTTACCACATGGAATGATCCAGTGTGCCCACCAAGGAGAATTCCCAGTGGATTGGGGGCAGGCAGGAGGGAAATGGGAATATCAACACAATATTTGCTCATTCAATGTATCTAATTTGGACAATGAAGATAAAAAAAGAAAAAAATGTACTGGAATTGGGACTTTATGCTATTGAAGAAAAGAGAAATTGGTAGACACATGATATCTAAACCTAATAAAGAGGACTAGGCACTAAATAATTTATTCTATGTTGTTTAATAAAATAGATATAAGATAATATGAGAAAGTCGAGCAAATCACCCTCACAGACATCTACAATGGGAATGGATAGGAGTTGAGAAGCCTTTGAACACCTGCAAAGCAACATTTAGACATCTGTGACATATTGGCAATGACATTATTCAGTGCTGGTAATAAACTGGTTGTGGTGGTATATGTCTTTAATCCCAGCACTCAAGAGGTTGAAGCATGAGAGTCACAGCAAATGTGAGGCCAACCTGAATTTACATAGTTAATTTCAGGTCAACCTGGGCTAATATTTGAAGGTCTTATCTCAAAAAAAAGAGAAATGAATAGTACGTATAAAGACAGTTCAAAATTAATAAACAACATTCCTCTAAAAGCAACATTCCTATATGCAAAGAAAATAGTGCTTTCTGTAGAAAAAGTACAGCAAACAAATCATTATACACCAAAGAGCTTTAGACATCAAAGACATATAGAATTAATATAGAGCGTCATTAATTTTTGACATAAGAAAATGACAAGAGACAAAACATTATAGCAAAATACTGATATGGACTATACTTGGATTCATGGTTATGCTTCCTTCTGTACAAGAGGATATGAATTATAAGTAGATGACACTTGTCTGTGTGAAGAATTGTCATTCTTCCTCACAACATCAGATGCACCAAAGTCGATCATGAAATGGCTATTCTTCTAAATTAAAATTTTGAGTGATTGCTAACTAGCTATGAATAGATATTGACTTCATTCAAAATATATTGAAAAAAATTTTGACCATATTCTCAGATATCACAGAACAGAAATTAATGCCTCCTTAGTAAAAGCTAAAGGAATAGGAACATTCTTAAAGACATATAGAAAAAATGATTTTATTTATCACAATACCTTAAGATACTGAGGACCAAGTATTTTAGGAAAATATTTACTGGAGGTTTTTAATGAAATTTTATGTCTGATTCCTTGTGTACCCAAAGTTACTTTGCAGACATTCAATAAACTGCACCCGCAAGTTAGAAATTTTAGGAGTACAACAGCTCTATTCTAAAAATAATTTGAGTTTTTTTTTAACCTTATACTTTGTACAACTAGTAAGCTTAAATTTTATTACAGTAAAAAAAAAAACATTGCTCTAATTTGTTTTAGAATTTAAAACTTCTTTTCTGTTAATCTATACTTAGCTATTTGGATTTATTTATTCTTTCAGATATCAAAATAATTGTGCAAAATTCAAAATTTTGTTATTGTTTTAAAAGAAATGAATTTCAATTTGTATGAATTTTATACAATAAATTAAAATATTTATAATACAATGCCATTATATTCAAGAACATAATATTCTATGTACTTCTTAATGTATTTGGCTATGTCATTGACTGACTGGTGAACTACAGTTTGTGACCTCAGCACTTTACTCATAAAAGTTGCTTGGCAGGAAGCAATTTTCAAATACTTCTTCCATGATTTTTTTTATTTCTGATTTGAAAACAGTTATGCATTTCATAGTTCTGTTTATGATTGCTCTTGTATAAGATTTTTAAATGTTTGGATTCAATATTTTCTTTTTGCTATTTTATCTTAAATTTCTTCGTGATATTAACAAACTTATTTGATACTTAAACTTTGAGGCTTTCATCTGAGATGCTAACATCTGTGAAATATCATTAAGTAATTAATAAACTATCTTGAACATGGGCACTTAACAAGTCAAAACTCTCTCTATGCTTCTTATTATGTCATTTTTGTGAAATATTATCAGGCAATTAATACAATATGTCTTCACTATGACCATATAACAAATACACTTCACACTAATTATAGAACCACTAGCAATTTAGTTAATTGTAGGCAATGATAGTTCAAATTGTGGAAAGACAGACACCACTACTACTTAGTAAATCCAGGTAGTTTGACTAAAAATAATAAACTCCTATTTATAATTGATGACATGAATCAAATAAAATTTGAATTTGAAATGATTACTTTCTTTTAATATTAAACCCCACTGTTATTTAAGGCATTCTTAAGCACACTCAAATTTGTTTTATTACCATGTGGATGGCAATCCAATATGGGTTGTATTTTTTTGCCATGTGGCTGAATCAAATTTTACCAATAATATATGATTCCTTCAGATAGTTCATTTGAAGTGCTCAAAGCAATGGAAAATATATCTTAGTATTAGTTTAAATAATCTGGATCCCTCCAAGTTTTATAAATTAATTATATGTAAGATCAAATGTATTTATAGCACTTACGGTTTTAGAAAGTTTTTTTTTTCATGTTTTAAGCTTTCAGGTGCTCTCCTTGAGATTATTTAATTTTTCTACCTGCTGTCAGTCAATGTAAATGTTATTGGCTATTTTACCCCTTGGCTTTCCACCATCTCACTTTCACACTCATGTATTCACTGGTTGCTTGATGGACAAAGTGGTGTTTACCATTTTTATTGGTTTCAATATTTCAGTATATCTAATAAAGTAGCATATCTGGCCTGCTTTCTTGTTCAATGTGGAATGGAATTTTTTCAGCCCATAAAACATTGGGAAAATGGATGCATACAGTCTAAGAATAAGCCCTGATGAAAGTGCATACGACTTGCCCCCTAACTTCTCTACAGTGGCTTCCTAGTGGTAATCAGTAATGCTTCCATCATCCTGTGTATATGAGCAAAAATAACAGTAAAAAAAAACCAAAAATATGTATATATGAAATACTGGCATAGAGTATTTGGTAGGTGCAGAAAGAAAATAATTCTGCTTCATAGCACTAATTATCTTTGATGGAAAAGTAAAGGAGAAGCAATTCAATGAAAAGTAGGCACCCCCCTCACCCAGCAATCATCTTCATTCTCCAAGAACCTGGCAAAAACATAAAGCTTCCATTTGTGGATATTCTCTTATGTATGGAAAATAATCTTGGAAAAATCAGATTATCAAAATTTACCATGGAAGATTACATATGAATACAGTTTTCAGTAATTTTTTCCCTGAAAAAAAAATCCAGATCAAATAATGAAGAATAAAATTGATCAATCTGACAAACCCTAGTTCCAGTCACCAGCTCCCTTCCTCACTGAGCTGTTGACCAAAGTGACCTATGAGGTCCCCAAAACAAGACAGGATTCAGTCAAGGCTCTTGGATGCCCACCCCGGGGCAGAGGCAAAACCCTGTTGCTGAAGAAGCCACAGAAAGCCATTGATTAGCATCGAGAGACCCTTCAAGGTCCAGAATGGTATCCAGCCCCCAGATGGTAGTTAGTTCAGTGCTAGAAGGCACTGTATAAGCTGCCAGGGGAAGTTGGTCAGCGATAGCTGAAGCAAACAGAGACCACTGGCATGGAACACAGCCTGTTGCCATGAGTAGGCTGACCATACTTCCTATTGGGAGAGAACAGAAAACCAGGGATGGATCACTTGTGCAATGGAGTTTATATGCAAACACTAAAAGTTAGGATCTACATATGAGAGACTACATGTGATTTTTGTCTTTCTGGGTTTGGGTTGTTTCAGTATATGTTTTTTTTCCAATTCCATTCATTTTCCTGCAATACCATAACTTCATATTTTCCTTTACAGCTGAGTAAAACTTCATTGCATATATGTACCACATTTATTATCCAGTTATCAGTTGATGGACATCTAAGTTGATTCCATCTTCAGGCTATTGCAAACAGAGATGCCAGGAACATGGACGTGCAAGTGTCTCTGTGGTAGAATAGAGTCCTCTGAGTATATGTCCAGAAGTTATTTAGCTGGTTCCTATGATAGTTTTATTCAATTTTTAGCTTTTTCCATTTTTTGTTGTTTTTTAAAATTAATTTATTTTTTAATTGTCCATAATGAATTACATTGTTAAATGGGCAAACAATGAGTTGTTATCCCGAGTTCCCCAATACCCCTCTTCCCCATGCCCACTCAGCTGGAAATCCTCCACCGTGGGCCATCTGGATCATTCCTTGGGGTAGGGGGTCATGGATAGCCTAGTAGTCAGCCCAGTTCTCCTGGCCCTAGTATGATGTTGCTCAGGGGTGTCTTGCTCCCCACCACGGCTCTCACAATCTTTCCACCCCCTCTCCCACTGAGTTGTGGTGGGTGAGTATTAAAGCTGTAATTAAGGCTGCTTTAATGTTGAGACTTAGGGGTCATAAATTCAGCCAAATATTCCACTTAGTGAGGGGGAGCCCTCAACTGGAACTGGGGGCTTAGGGTGAGATGCACTGGGAACCAGATTCTTGGGCACCCAAGGAGTGATGCACTATTGGAGTGATTGGAGAGGCTACTAAAAATAGAATCTAGTCAATTCAAAAATGTGTATCTCAATTAACCTATGCTTATCTCACTCTTTGATGGAGACCCTGTTTGTATCTTACAGAATGCAGCAAGAGATATGTGGCTTATCCAACCCTAAGAATGAACTGCAGGCAAATAGCTGATATCCTAACAAGAGATGAGCCACCCAAGTCATACCGTGAAGGATCCTTATGGAACCCTGTAGAGAATGATGAGATGAACAAGTGACCCAGGGTCACGGCCAATCAGCCAACAAAGGATAAGCCAAAGAGACCAATGATTTTCTACAAAACCTAAATCAGAAGTGCAAAGACCCCTAAGATTTCAATAATAAAACAACCTTAATACTCACCCACCACAACTCAGGGAATTGAGTGGAAGAGGGGGTAAAGATTGTGAGAGCCTCGGTGGGGGAGAATACCCAAAGTCATGGCCGCCCTCAGTAGCAAAACTCTAAGGCTGGCAGAACCAGCTGTCTCCTAGGCTATCCATGGTCCCCTGCCCCAAGGACTGATACAGACTACCCAAGGAGGAGGATATCCAGCTGATCAGGGATGGGGAAGAGGGACATTGGGAAATGGGGGATAACAACTTATTGTTTAACCATTTAATAATGTAACTCATTATAGTCAATTAAAAATGTAAAAAGAAAATACTGAAGAATAGCTGGGCATGGTGGCGCACAACTTTAATCCCAGCACTCGGGAGGCATAGGTACAAGGATTGCCATGAGTTTAAGGCCACCCTGAGACTACATAGTGAATTCCAGGTCAGCCTGGTCTAGAGCGAGACCCTACCTCAAAAAAAAAAAATACTGAAGAATGAAGAATAACATTGGAAGATCTTTCAATCATGACTTCCAAGAGATGTGTGAAGTAAATCTGAATATATATATATATATAAAATGCCATCTAGCTACTTAACTCTGAAGCATTTTCATAGTTATTCAAATACTTCACTTCCTTAGTAAAACTCCTTGCTACTTTATATCACAAATGGATTCTGGAATCAAATTTTTCACCTCCGTGTAAAACAAAATTCAGATTCACTTCATGCATGTGTGCTTCATTTTGTGATTGAGTTCAGACAGATCCTGGACTCATTCAGATTTCATGTGATGCCATTGTAAGTGAAAAATCAGAATAGGGAAAGCATACCTGGAAAGTCATACAAATGCCCTTAAAAGTGTTTGTGTGGAAAGCACAAATGGCTGTGCTACTCAAGTTTCAGTGGCAAGGGATAATTGAATGTGGGACCCTGCTGAGGGGCACCTAGGACACAGGGTTAAAGGGAGGTTGAGACTGGCCTGAAACCCAGATATCCTCATCCTGAGACAGGCAGGAGTTCAGCTGACTCCTTCCCTCCCCAACCTCCAGCCTCCAAGTGGGCCCCAGCAAACCCTGATCAGTCCAGGCAGTTCAAGGCCTGAGTTTACTGGAGTGTTGGACCCAGCCTGGCTGTGTATCTGAGAGCTAAGTTTTAATATGCATCCGGATAAGAGCACGGTAGCTCATGCCTTTGTTCCTAGCACACCTGTGCCCCCCAGGAGGCAGGGGGGATGGCTGAAGGTCCTAAATCCTGTTTAAAAGTGCTAATAGGTTTTACTCTTGCTGGCTGAGTTTCCGTACCTGTGTTACTGTTTACTGAGCCCCCTTTGTGTAAGAGATAAGGCAATGCAACCCATTCCTAGATTGTATATAAGGTTGGATGCTGAAACAAAGTTTTGAGATCTGCTTGGATACTTCTCCCAGCTGCATATGATTGTCCAGCTGCTGCATTCACCTTTCCTCAATTGAGCCAGGTCTCCTGCTGGCCAGAGAGACAGGCTTATTTAGCAGGGGGCCAGGGACCCGTGCAGTACCATCTGGAGAAGTACCAGATACTGGAGTTCATATTATTCAGCTATAAGGTAATAACAAGAACCCGGGCAACAAGAAAGCACTTCCAGCATCTCTATGCAGCTGGCCCCTGCCAAGCCTTTCAGGAGACATCCACAGGCCACCCAGAGCCCTCCAATTTCCTTGTGGCTTATCGTCCTGCCTCTTCTTTTCCTCCTAAATAAAAAACACCCTCCCCAGTCTAAATAAACCAGCTGTTCACTACAACTGTCTCCTGGGTAGTTATGCCCAACAGCTCACTGCTGTCCCAAGGCTCTGTTCACCCAGCTCTGTGGATGAACCAAGGTGTTAGTATACAGTGACCTTCCAAGCAATCTGCAGACCACAATCAAGGAAGGACAATTAGATATTTAGCAAACAGTGATAAATTTTATTTTTTTACAAGAATATATTCTCATTTGACAAAAACATAGTAACTCCACATTTAAGGAACAAGGAGTAATAGATAGATGCTTAACTCGCTAGATGCAGATTGGGAATCTGGACTATTGATTACTACTCAGTGTCCTCAGTATCAGAGTAGGGTGGTCATCATGAGCTCATTGCTCTCACCCAAGAGGCTTTCTATTTTCCACTGGTATTCATAAAGCCTTCTCTGGGAGTCATTCCTTGCTCACTTTTGTATGTGATATTACCAGTTTGCTGTACATGCCTCTGTTATGGGTCAAAGAGTAAAATTATTCCCTAATCAGAGTAATTGTTAATGAATTATTATGTGAAAGGTTTTCACAGCAGTGCAATTACATCACTCCAACGACACACAGTTTCATGCCAGTTAACATATAACACTTTGGGTATTTCACTCATAACTCAATTTAGACAGGTTTAAATACTTATCAGACCAAAACAATCAAACAAACACAAAACAAAAAACAAAGCAATACAAAAATAAAAAACACAGCCAAGTTTTTCTCTTGATATGCTAGGTTATTAGTTTTAGGTTAAGACTGGGCAGGGAAGAGGTAGGCCTACTTGCTTGCTGCCCAATTTTCAGCATGTTACCATAGCAGTGAATTAAGTAGAAAGTCCCAGGTTCCAAGGAGGAGGAGATATGCATGGATAGAAGATCATAAAGGGAAGAAATGAAGAAATGGCAAGGGTGAGATTGGGAAATACTTCATCTATGAAATTGTATTACCTGTAAAAATTTTTTTTCTTTTAAATTCCTGTAGGAAATGAGTTTTCTAGTTACCTGAAAGCAAAAATTCAAGATGATTCAAATACTATTTAGAGGAACCCCTAGGTTTACTTGGTGAGGTTTCACTGTTTTGCAGATGCTAATTTGACATAATTGCCAGGCTTGGACTCTTTTCATATTGGCAAAGGTAAAACAGAGCTCGATCCAGGGACAGGAAAAAGTGTAATTCATCCCTGCTAATCTTGGAGTTAAGACAACATCAATTGTCTTCCAAAGCTGTAAGAGGGGCCAAGATCAATTTATGCAACAATAAAGGGCGTAAGTAGAGGGGATTGAAGACAGCTTCTGTATATGAATAAAACATGATGGAATTTATATGATTCAGGAATCACAAAGCACAAAAATCAAGAAATCAATCATTTTTTTCAATTTCATTTTTGTCAATATGTACTTATACTTTAACTTTTCAGGTTATCAATCACTTTTCATTGAAACTGATAAGCTCATGCCAAGACTGAAAGTTTAACTTCTGTTCATGGGGTTTAATATGTTGTAAGAAGCAATTAAAAAAAAAACATGTCAACAGCAACCTGGGTAAACACTCCTGAGGTTTTTGAAACTTAAAAAAAAATATACATTTTTAATATTAGTTGAATAACATGCTCTCATAAAGGCACAGGTGAATTCTGGGTGTTTGTTTTCAATACACTAATAAATTCTTCATGAAGTTTAAAACCAATTGCCTTTAACCAGTGAGCAATCTCTCCATCCCTTAATTTTCCAATCAAATATTAAACCCATGTTCTCTTAAACCACAAATGGGAGTATTTTTATATTCTTAACAACAATGTAAATCAGGAAACTAGGAATTTAACTATTTTCAAAATCCAAGAGGCAGTGAAAATTTTACCAAAAAAAAAAGTGTGGGGGCTGAATAGACTGCTTAGTGGTTAAAGCTGCCTACTTGAAAAGCAAGCTTGCTGGGGTTCAGTTGCCCAGTACCCACATAAATCATGAATCAGAAGGTGGTGGTGGTGCATGCACATGGAGTTTATTTCCAGGGGCAAGAGGCCCAGTTTCATACCATTCTCTCTCTCTCTCTCTCTCTCTCTCTCTCTCTCTCTCTCTCTCTCTCTCTCTTTCTCTCTGAAAATAAACATATTTTTGAAAAACAATGTACAGTATTTTATCATTCTGAGTACATAAAAATTTTGATATCTGACCATTTTTCTCTAAATTTTGATATGTCATTTTTCCTTTCAGCTGAATAGAATTCCATTGTGTAAATATACCATAATTTGTTATCCATTCCTCCATGGAGGAGCATTTTCATTGATTCCAATTCTTGGATATTATGAAATAAGCTGCTATAAACATAGTTGCACAAATGTCTCTATCCTGAGATGTGACATCTTTCGGGTAGATGCCTAGTAGAGGGATAGATGGGTCCATTGGTAGCTCTACGCCCATTCTGTTGAGGAGTCTCCACAGTGCTTTCCAGAGGAGTTGAACAATCTTGCAATCCCACCAGCAGTGAATAAGGGTTCCTTTTCCCCCGTATCCTTGCCAGCCATTATTGTTATTGGTTTTCTTTATGATTGCCATTCTGACTGGAGTAAGGTGGAATCTCACTGTGGGTTTTATTTGCATTTCCCTGATACTTAAGGATGCTGAGCACTTTCCCATGTGAGTAAAGGCCATGTGTGTTTCCTCCTCTGTGAATTGTCTGTTGATATCAGTGCAGCATTTTGTGAGGGGCAGTTTGAGTTTTTGTAATTAATTTTTTTGTATTCTCTGAAGGTTCTGGGAATTAAGCTTCTGACTGAGTTGTTAGCTGGCAAAAATCATCTCCCAGTTTGATGGGGATCAATTGGCTCTGAGTATGGTGTTTTTATCTGTACAGAAGATTGTGACCTGATCAGGTCCCATTGGTTTAGTGAATGTTGCATTTCCTGGGCTAATGGAGATTTGCTCAGAAAGTTATTCCCTACTTCTATCTCATGTAGCATTCAAGGATACATGGTTAATATTAAGGTCTCTAATCCATTTGGAGTTGATTTTATCGCATAGTGAAAGGAGTGGATCTATTTTCATTTTTTCACATGTGTTTTTCGAATTTGTCCAGCACCATTTGTTGAAGATGCTATCTTTAGCCCAGCGTACATTGTTGGCACCCTTGTCAAAAACCAAATAACTGAGTTACTCGCATTAAAAAGCTGGGTCTTCAATGCTATTCCACTGGTCTGTCTGTCTGTTTTTCTGCCAGTACCATGCTGTTTTAGTTACTATGGTTTTGTAGTAAGTTTTTAAGTTAGGCATGGTGATACCTCCTGTGCTAGTTTTGAGAAAATATCTCTCAATAAAATTTACTATAATTGTAAATTTTCCACAGCCTTTTGGCTGGAAGAAGTGTCACTTTGGCCTGGCCCCTGTGGTCTAGCTTTGAGGTGTTTCGAATTGGAGGCAAAATGCTATGGATAGATATGCAAAAGAAAAGCCAGAACCCCTGTCTGGCAATTCTCCATTTTTGTGAGTCACAATGTGCTTGCTTGCTTGAGGTGCTGGTGGTGGGTTTCTCTTTCTGCTTGCTTCTGTAAAAGGGGGCCAGACTTTTTCCTTAACCTCCCCTGGGTCTGTTACTTCAATAAATACTTTCCTTCCCAAAATTGTACCTGGTTTAGAGATTCATCCCAGCAACGTGTGACTATTTTTTTGCTTATAATTTTAACTATCCATGGTCTTTTGACCTTTCAAATAAATTTTATGATAATTTTTTTCTATGTCTGTTAAGAAAGAGGTTGGGATTTTTATTGGCGTGGTGTTGAATCTGTAGATCGCTTATGGCAGGATAGCCATTTTTACTATATTGACTCTCCCTATCCATGAGCATGGAATGTCTTTCTATCTTATCACATATTCCTCTATTTCCTTCTTGAGTATTTCAATATTTTCCTTATATAAGTCTTTCACAACCTTGGTTAGTGACATTTCAAGGTATTTGATTTTCTTTGAGGTTATAGAAAACAGGACAGTTTTTCTGATTTTTTTTCTGAATGCTTGTCTTCCATGGAGGAATGGATAACAAAGCTATGGTATATTTACATGATGGAATTCTATTCAGCTGAAAGAAAAAAATGACCTAATGAAATTTAGGGTAAAATGGTCTGACTTGGAGCAGATCCTACTAAGTGATATCTCAAAAGACCAGCGGGCAAAACACCACATATTCTCCCTCATATGTGGTCCGTAACCAGGATAACTGTAAACTCTACGCAGACCTATAAAAAGAAGTGAGAGGTTATGAATGAGGGGTAAGGAATGGGGGGGGGGAGAATGACTTAAGCATGAAGCTAAACCAAAATGGGTTCAAAATCATAAAATCCTCACAAGCACACTATTACCTATTGAGCAAATAGCAGGTGTCATCTGCTCAGAGGGACCATAAATAAAGAGGAGAGAGTCTAAGCTTGTGAAGAATTGATCAGTCAGACATCTCCTGGTCCCAGTCATCAGCTCCTTCCCTCACTGAGCTCTTGACCAAAGTGATCCATGAGGTTCCAAAAACAAGACAGAATTCTGTCAAAGGTCTTGAATGCCCACCCCAGGCCTGAGGCAAGATCCTGTTGATGAAGAAAATATAGAAAAATATCTATCTGCATCGAGAGACCCTGTGAGGTCCAGAATGGTATCCAGCCCCCAGATGGTAGTTAGTGCAGTGCTGGAAGGCACTGCATAAGCTGCCAGGAGAAGCTGGTCAATGACAGCTGGAGTAAACAGAGATCACTGGCAAGAAGCACAGTCTGCTGCCATGAGTAGGATGACCACACTTCCTAATGGGAGAAAACAGCGAACCATGAAAGGAGCACTTGTGCAATGGAGGAGCCAAAGCCTGAGGGAGGCAATCAACAGCTTTTAAATTCAGCCAAATAATCCACTCAGTGAAGGGAAGACCTTAACTGGAACTGAAGACTTAAGGCAACATGCACTGGGATCCAGACTCTTGGGTCCCCAAGGAGAGATGCAGTATGTGAGTGATTGATGCAGAGGCTACTAAAAATAGAATCTAGGTAATTGAGAAATGTGTATCTCAGTTAACCTATACAGATCTCATTCTCCGATGGAGATTCTGTTTGTATCTTTCGGAATGCAGCAAGAGAGCTGTGGCTCATCCAACCCTACCAACAAACTGCAGGCCAATAGCTGACATACTGACAAGAGATGAGCCACCCTAGGCATACCTCAGAAGATCCATATGGAACCATGCAGAGAATGATGGGATGAACAAATGACCCATAGCCACAGCCAATCAGTCAACACAGGATAAGCCAGTGAGACAGACACCAGTGATTTTTGACACAGCCTAAAGCAGAAGTATAGAGACCCCTAAGTTCTCAATAATACAGAAGCCTTAACACTCACCCATCACGACTCAGGGAACTGAGCAGAAGAGGGGGTGGAAAGATGGTGAAAGCCTTGGTGGGGAGAATATCCAAAGACATGGCCCCCTCAGTAACAACATACTTGGCCAGGCAGATCCGGGCTCACTCCTAAACTATCCATCAGTTCAAGTTAAACTGGAAACACATCTACAAAATACCAGCAAAATCAGCAAATGATTACTGTTCATGCTGGTAAGAAACACTAGTTATGGCTGATGTATGAGATAATTACAGTGCTTTCTGGAAAATCCAATAAAACCCATAATTGTTATTCTCTTAAATCTATTTTCATGAAAATTGGAACAAGAATGCCCTGTTTCTTTCACAAAGAGAATTATACAAGTCTTTCTGACAGATTCAATCAAAATTCTGTCTATTTCTGAAGAGACTCTAATCCCTTGGAATGGTATTTATTTTTCTAAAACTTTATATAGTTTACTACAAAGGTATCGCAAACTGAATTTTTTTAATGTTTTATTTATTCGTTTTCAATCAGAGAAATACAGAGAGAGAGAGAGCACCAGAACAAACCAAATTTGAGAATGTGCAGGTACATTTTGACACAGAAATTATCAAATTTTAAAACATATTTGACAAATTTTCAAAACAACATATTTTTGAAATATTTAACTCATTGGTTGACATTTCTTGATGTTTTCACTCTTGCATATTTTGTACTTTTGTCAATCAACATCATTTTAACCTCATGGTTATCAAGTGCTGTGCAAGAGTATATGTTATGCTCATCATCTTGAAGAAGTAATGCTGTCATCTTTATTAGCTTACTACATCATTATTATTTACTTGCTTTCTTATTCTATTCTTTGTGTTTTAGGTGGGTTAATCAGAGTTCAGTCACTCTTTGCAAATGACTACTCCCAGTTGAAGCCCTCTGCTCCAGAGGGGCCCTTTTTACTCCTTCACACTGTATGTATGAAATAGTCAGTTCTCCATTTCTGTATGTATGAGATAGTTAGTTCTCCGTTTTTGACACGCTTCTCTCCACTGGGTCATTCTCATGGGTACTCATTGATCTCATCTCTACTTTGTCTTCAGACTGAATCTCCATTCTCTTCTTTAGAAATGTTCCTATCAAGAGTGCTAAATTCATTACTGGCACAGCGAATCTCTCAAATAAAGGTAAATAAAAATAATTATGCATAAATGAGTGGGATGTAACTCCACAAACCAATTACTAAAACGTTTTCTAAAGTACACACATATACTGTGATGATAGACACAGAATGGTTGTATAATCAGTGTGATAACATCTGGGGAAAAGAACACTTGCAATAAGGCTTCTGATTTGTTTAGACACCAAAGGGTAGTGTTTTCAGATTTACTCAATTTCAAGTGTCTAGTATTCTGTGATTTTGTTTTTCTAAAATGACAGATTTTTTTCCTTCCTGAAATTTTAATTAGTTGTTAACAACATCAAGTAGCTTTCAAGAATCATCCTTATTCCTAATGTTTGGCAAATAAGCCTGGAGAGGATCACAGTGGCAGATGCTTTATATTCCAGTGTGTAACCCTTCAAGTGTTTGAAGTCATTTGAAATTCTGTATAAAAGAGACACAATGGCTGTTTGTTGAAATACACTGTGATGTTAGAAGATATTAATATTTTGTGTTATTTTAAATCAAACATTGATATTATTCTTTACTAAATATATCAGTTCATCAGTTCTCCACACAAAATTTAATTTCCAGTTGCTCATAATATGGTTCTGGAAATCTTTTTGCTGATTTTCTTTGACTCATTATTAATATTGCTCATATTGTGGCTTAATGTTCTCATTTAAATATCTTTCCTTTTAGTATACTTTCTAGATGTCTTTCTCAAATGTCAGTCTCTATTCTTTTAAAAATGTTTAGATTGTTTTTCTTGCTTTACATTTTGTATTCTTCAGTGACATGGATATTTACATATTTATTCATTCATTCTCTCCAAAGAATATTAAGTTTTAAAATTTGTTTTTCTATTGAAAGTACTTTTCAGAGCTTTTATTCATTTCATGAACAGATTTTCTCTCACATGTAATCTACTTGTTTTGCTTTTATTTTTATCATTTTTTTTTACTTTTATTAATGAGAGAGAGAGAGAAACAGAGAGAGTGAGAATAGGTGTCCTAGGGTATCTTCTGCTTTTCTTTACGGAACCATTAGGTAGATGCTGTAACACCTTGATTACTGTCTTATTTCTGTAATTAAAAAAAATGTCTTTATGTTCCAGAGTTGAAGCTAGTGTTCAAAGCTTCTTTATAGATAAAATACTATGAATACAATTTAATAGTTTAATTTTACTTTACAAATAATTCATATTTTACTTTGCTTATACTATCTGGTGTATCCTTTTGTTATTGGATTTTATTGATATAGATCTATACATAGACAGATCTAGTTAGATACACATTGCTTTTATTAAGTATTCCCAGTTAACTTTGCTCTTAATTAATTTTCTTCTATGCTGCAGTTACCAGACATACTTCTGTAAATGTGTTTTGGACATTAGACTTAAAGTTTCAAGAACAGGTTTACTCAAATATAGCAAACATAAGTTTCTTTGGGTGTCATAAATGTTGGTATCATTCTCCTGGTTGTTCTCCCTTCATTCTTTCTTGTCACCTTAGGGGCTGGTTTGGGTTATAAACTCTAGAGTACAGTCTTAATGGGAGTGCTGGAGTGCTTCACTGAGGGGTGCATGCTTGTCTGGTAAGTGCTGTACCCAGTGAGCCATTTTGCAAGTCTTTCAAGAATATTTGAGCAGTTTAGTGACAAGAAACTTAATGATCATTTGTAGAGTCCCCTCCTCTACTGAGTGTCAGAGGAACTTAGAGTTGATAGCCAAGAGACCCTTTGTTCCATTTTCTCACAATTTCATGGATTTAATATCGAGATTTAATATTTTTTTTAATTTGGTATCTTACATAAATTTAAAAAAAACAGTAAATAAAGAGATGGTTTACTTGCAACTTTAATTTGTCATCAGAAGTTTTTATGTGTTATTCTTACAAAACCAAATATCCAAATAATTGAAAGTTTCAAAAAATGTTTATAATCACATATATAATTTTAACTTGTTTTCTTAGTAACAGCTTTTATAATTAAGCACTGAATCTATACAGCTTCTTAAGGGATCTCCTTAGTTTTCTTGACCTTTTAGTAGAAAAAAAAATTTCCATGGAAAAGACCATGCTAATAAGTTCCTAAAAGTCAAAAGGAAACAAAGGCTATTTTTAACAACTGGAAAAGGCCAAAACACTTTAAATCTTGCAACATTGTGCTTTTCTTCACATTTTCTTCTATAAAATTGTCTTAAAATGGCAATTTCAGGATGAAGTCATTTAAAATATGTTACAATGTAGCAAGTTGCTTTTAACAATCCTAAATAACTGCTTGTATAGTGTCTGAGAGACTTGAGAAAAATAATTCATTCCAGAGGTAACCAGGATGTGACTGATTGCCAATAAACAGGAGAGAGAGAGAGGGGGTGGGCAGTTATTTCTGTTCTTTCCTTGTTGCTGGACAAGGGCACCAGTGCATGACAGCTTTTTCATACATTGTTATTCAAGGAGAGAGGCCCTGGTAGATGCCACCTTGATGACCTTCTAAGGCCTAGAACCTGCTTCTGATCAAGTCTCCTCCAAGTCACCTGTAAGCTGTTCCTCAGTTTACCACACTGGTGGGTTGGTCCCTCATTAGTTAGCCTCTCCAGCCCACTAACCAATCAGGTCTCTCCCTTACACACCTGAGTCTGATGAGGAAGCTTATCCTAATGGCACAGTTGATCTATATAAAGGAGCCTAACTAGCTGTGTAATTCTTGTCTTTCTCCCTTCTATCCTCTGGATCCACCTGAACTCAAGTGTGCAAGTCTCTGTCCTCCTTCCCTACCTGAGTTCTGTATTATCTCCTAGTCTTTTCTGACCCCCATGTGAGTTTGAAGGTAAGGGGAACCTTGTGGCTTGGATCTCAT
>PVHP010031868.1:0-20721 GCA_004024765.1 Zapus hudsonius | reverse complement strand
GCGCACCAGGGCCACCACCTTGTGGGTCTGGCTTATGTGGGTCCTGGGGAATTGAACCCGGGACCTTAGGCACTGGAGGCAAGTGCCTCAACTGCTGAGCCAACTCTTCAGCCCTACATATTTTTTTAACATAGCTTATAGTCTTGTATCCCCTCACCTCTGTCTCCATTTCCCTGATGGCCCTCCTCAGTAGGGTTCATGGTGTTCACTAGGGGATAGTTAGGGCCTCTTGTTAGTTGCTGGGGGGGGTGTCTGTACCTCAGGGTATTTATATCTCCCCCCCCCCAGCTCTTAAATCTTCCCACCCCCTTTCTGTAGCAATTCCTGAGCCTTGGGTGTGTTAGCAATTTGTTTTTAGTGTTGAGTTCTCTGTAGCCTCTGTGTTTCTGTTTTAATGTGTTTGTTACTATTTCCGTACAGGCGGTTGTCAGGCTAGCATTGGGAGCAATACTGGAAACATCTTGACCTTGGACTTGCAGCCTCCAGAGTGGTGAGAAATAAATGCCCGTGGCTTTAAGTCATCTGTCTGTGGCATTTTGTTAGGCTGGCCAGAGCTGACTGGTACACACAGGGTCTCACCTCCATGTGCAAAACACACTTTCAGTTTAGGAAACTTCGCAAACACCCCACCCATGATCATGCAGCAAATGGCCATGGTGGTCTCTGTCGGCATTCCTAAAAGAGGAGACAGTCACAGAAGTCAGGGCTTGTCACCTTCAGCAAGAAGAAGCTCAGCGATGTTAATGGCTGGTGCATCGTAAGTGCTGTGAAACACAGGCCTCTGCCCCAGCATGGTTTGAGTGCATGGGGCATTCGTGGGCAAGGAAAATCGCCAGGAGCTTCCTGGAGAGTGGTGGAGGGGCGGAAACAGGCAGGCAAACAGACAACCTAGCTCTGGTCCTCATTCCCCTGCAGCTTCAGGGGCGGGCCAAGCAGAGTGGATAAAGTTTGGGCAGATTGCTAGCTCTTACAATTTTCTGTTTCTTGGTGAGTGATGAGTTACTTAATGTCCCTGAACCTGCACTTCTTCATCTGAGCACACTGTTTCCTATCTTGTGTGGCTTTTGTGGACTTTTGCAAGTAATGATGTCAGCAAAGTTCCTGGTTAGAACCTCATGCTGGAGGTACTATTAGTTATCTGTGTCACCATGTCCTTATCTGTTAACTGAGGGCAATGGTTTGTTCCTGCCAGAGGGTTGTTTTGAGGACTCAGCAGATAGTACTTGGTGCTTAGTCATAGCTCTTTAAATATTCATCAAGATTGTTCCTGCCAAGTCTCTGCTGTCTCTTGGAGCTAAGGCTGAAGAACCTTTGATTAATGCAGATAATTCCAAGTGCTTTGTGCTTCCTGAGGAAGCATGTCATTTGTGTCTGGTGTGGAGGCCAGAGGCCAATGCTGGGTGTCTTCCTCAGTTACTCTCTTCCTTATCTTTTGAGGCAGAGTCTCTCACTGAACCTGGAGCTACAATTCAGTGTACCAATTCAGCTACACTAACTAGCTGGCAAGCCGAGGGAAATCTCCTGTCCCTGCCTCCTAAGAGCTGGGATCACAGGCACGTGCCACTATGCCTGATGTGGTTCTCATGCTTGTATGACAAACACTTTGCCCACTGAGCTGTCTCCCCAGCCCCAGGACCATGTTCTTAAGCAAGTATTTGTGGAAAGCAGTTTGTTGGGGGATGGAGTCAGGAGGGGAAACTGCCTCACTTTATACTTTGGTCTTCATTAGCGGTCGCAGGAACACATAAGATACCACAGAAAGAAACCTTTGCAGAAGCCCAGAGATACTCTCAAATCTGACAGAGGAGAAACCAGAGCCCAAGGAGGTGATGTGATTGGTTGCAGAAACTGTTCACTTGAAGCACTAGAGCTTTACACCTTTCCTTCTCCCTGGGACTGATCATGGAGATTTGAGAGGGCTCTTGACACGAGGACTGAACAAATAGCTCAGGGGGTGAAGGGCAGAAGAGAGGAGTGAATACCAGCAGTGTTGAAAGGCAGATCTCCTGCAGTCCAAGGCTTTAGATGATTGGGTGATAGAAGGGAACCTTCATATAATTTCAGATTTCTTATTTATAACAGTGTCTGAGGAAACTCTGCTTGGCTACTTTTTTGGAGTATTTGGAAGTCAGTATCAAATGCTTTTGTAGTCAGGCACAGCTATGTAAATTCCACTTTCTACTGTTACTGTACATCTCAAGCAACCATGAACCACTTTAAGACTCAGTTTCTCCAGCTGCAAAACTCCTTGTAATTCCAACCTTGTCCGTTCAACATGTGAGTTGCTGTGTAATTTACCTGATCTTATTGAGTATGACTGGAATGAAAGGAGGTAATATACACACCACTTATCAGAGTAACCACTCAAGCAACAGAGTTGCTGTTACTCTCAATCCTGTCAGTTATTCATGCTTTCTCCTTTAGCATAGTAGGGCTCCACAGATGATCAGAAAACCCAAGAGAGTGCTCTGTTCCTGAACCCAGGCTGGCACAAACCTACGAGCCAAGGGAGCCAGTATTTGGCCATTCGTCCATCCACCTGCATGTCCCAGGGGTGCACGAACAGGGAGCAGTCCAGCCTTTCAGCCGCCTGCAATAATAAAATGACACAGAGAAGGTTATTTAGAGGCCCAGCAGACACAAGGCACCACATTAGGGAGGCTGCTTTTCTCTGTGTCTATATTGAGCTGAATAAATAGCTAAAATACTTTTGAAATCACTTCTATATGAAAGAGTCCTTGGCAAACTCTGCTCCAACTTGAGAAATGAAGAAAAGGAATCTTAGAATTAGCAAAAGGGCCCAGCACTCAGGAGGTAGAGGTGGGAGGATCACGGTGAGTTTGAGGCCACCTTTTCTTTTTAGCCAAATAGTTTTGACTGATAGCTAAATTCTTCAGGTCTGATCCATACCTCAAATGAAGGGGATGTTTTCTCTGCAGATTGTACTCCGCCCATTCTTTCAGAAGAATGTTTGAGATGGTACCCTTGGAGTCTGGGCAGGATCTCCACCACTACTTGGAAATCTGAGGCTTTAGAAAATAAATGATAGCCAGGTGTGGTGAGGCAAGCCTATAATCCCAGCCCTCAAGAGCAGAGGCAGGAGGATGGCTGCAAGTGCAAGATCAGCTTGGCAGCTTGCTGTATATAGCATGTTCCAGGCCAGCCTGGAACTACATAGAAAGACCCTGTCTCAATGAAGAGGCGGCTGGGAGGGACCCTCAGTGAGTAAATAGATTGATTGCTTGTCCGGCAAGCATGAGGACCTGAGCTCAGATCCCGAACCCCCACGTAAAATCTGGGTGTGGAGCACATGCCTGCCTGTAGTCTCAGTACTGGAGGGGAAGATGGGGGAATCCCAGGGGCTCACTGCCTGGCAGTTTAGTTGAACCCGTGAGCTCTGGGTTCAGTGAGATACTGTCTCAAAACGAGCTGGGCAGTGATTGCAGAAGACACCTGATGTGGGCCTCTGGCCTCACATATATGTGTGTCCACACACATATACACACATGCATACACACATGAAAGAGAGAGGGGGAGGGATGGAGGGAAGGAAGGAAGTAGGTAGTGGGGCTGAGGATCACCTGGCTGGACCAGGGCAGGCTAGCCTGGTCCAAGTCATGAAGACACTGTCCGAGCTCTGCAGGCACTCATATCATTGGAGCCAGCTGAGTGAACAGTCTGTCATGATTGACATGACCTTAAAGAACAAAGAACTCAGTCCAGGAGCTGGGAAGGTGCTGACTGTTAAGGACAAGCCTGCCTCAAGGTCTTCAGGGAAATGGAAATGCTTTCTGGATGCAATGAACTTTAGTCAATAAAATGTTTTATTAAGATAAGTCCCCTTGGGCTGAAGAGATGGCTTAGCGGTTAAGGTGCTTGCCTGCAATGCAGAAGGACCTGAGTTCGATTCCCCAGTGCCCATGTAAAACCAGATACACAAGAGGGTGCATGTGTCTGGAGTTCATTTGCAGTGGCTGGAGGACCTGGCGTGCCCATTCTCTCTCTCTCTCTCTCTCTCTCTCTCTCTCTCTCTCTCTCTCTCTCTCATAAATAAAATATTAAAAAAAAAGATAAGTCCCCTTAACAGTCATAGAATATAGATGCATTTCAGGGTTCAAAAGAAATTTTCCTTAGGACATCTTTCCAAGTATACTGGGGTGCTGGAGTGACTCATCCTATCTTCATATTTGTGCTAACCAGGCTGATGCAATGTGACTTGTGCACATAAACGTTTTAAAAATGGAACAGGCCAGGCGTGGTGGCACATGCCTTTAATCCTAGCACTCAGAAGCAGAGGCAGGAGGATCACTGTGAGTTCAAGGCCAGCCTGGGACTACAGAGTGAGTTGCAGATCAGCCCGAGCTAGAGTGAGACCCTACCTCAAAACAACAACAATGGTCAACAGTCTCAGATTCCTGGAAATGGAAGGTGAGGGTACATTGAAGATTTCTAACTCATCAGATTCCAAGGAGCCAGAGGTGAGCCTTTGAAAATAGAGGAGTGTTGCAGTCAGCACCCCGTCAGAAAAACAGAGAGTCCAGGGGAACACCACCAATGGTGGAAGAAGCTGCCTCACCTCCATAGATCCAACCAGAGAGACTCCAACAGCCAGCCAGCATGAACCGCCAGAGCTTCAACTGCTCTGAACACACTTAGCAGGGCTGAACTGAAGATCCATTCCCAAAGGCACCTTAGCGCTGGACTCCAGGTTCCACCCGAAGTGACACACCCCCTTGTAGCAGGGACCTGCCTGTTAGGAGCTCAAGTAGGAAATTTAATGACTGAGGGGGCTGGAGAGAGAGATGGCTCAGAGGTTAGGGCGCTTGTCTGCAAGAGCTGGGTTCAATTGCCCAGAATCCACATACAGCCAAATGCACAAAGTGGCACATGCATCTTCATTTGCATGTGGCTGGAGGCCCTGGCATGCCCACCCCCTCCACTTGCAAATAAATAAAATATTTAAGAAAATGACTGAGTCTATGGAGTCATACATTCAAACTATCACATTCAAAATACCACAAGGACTAAATTGGTTTGTGATAATAGATACAGGTTGGAGAGAAAATACTGATCTCTTGGAATGGTGTGGGATTGGGAAAGGCACTTGATCATGGTATTTTAGTAAGACTTGACACCTTAGTAGGAAGTTGGTTAAATTCAAATAAACAATTAAAAACAATTTCCTGGATCGCTTGCCTAGCACGCATGAACCCTTGGGTTCCATTCCCAGCACTGTGTAAACTAGGTGTGGTGGCGCACGTGGGAGGTGGAGGCGGGAGGATCAGAACATCAAGTGATCCTCAGCTACACACTGAGATCCAGGCCAGCCCAGGCTTCCTGAGACTCTGTCTGAAAAACAGATTTCCAGGCTGGGAAGATAGATGACTCAGTTGCTGAAGTTGGTGAAGACTTGCAAGCATGAGGACCTGAGTTTGATCCCCAGAGCTCACCTGAAAAAAAGCCTGGGGTGGTGAGGCCCACCTGTTCTCCCATCATGAGAGGACGAGACAGGTAAGCCCACTGGATGAGCTCCAGGCTGAAGAGAGACCCTGTCTCAAAAAAGGTGGGCAGTATCTGAGGGACAACGCCTGAGGGTGTCCTCTGGCCTCCACACACAAGTACACACAGGCACACACACCACTTTTCTTCTGTATGTGAAGCATTGTAGAGAATACTCTCAAAATCACAGCTGACATGCCAACTAGCTGGTGGTACAGCTCAGCAGTAGAGTGCTTGCCTCGCATGCGCAAGGTCCTGGGTTCAGTCCCCAGCACTGGAAAAAAAATCACCCCCAAAAGAATGTTACAAGTGCTGGTTAGTTTAATCCCTTAGGAGATGTTACTCAGTCTCCAAATTTGTGGAGAAGGAAGTTGGGGAGATAGCCTCCAGGTCATTTAAGGGGTCTTGGCTGATGGTTAGTAAAGTGAGACAACCAGACACTGATGTGCTGTCTGCCTCACACTCGTAATGAGTGTATGCGCAGCTTCAGTAAGAGATGGGCTGAGAAATGGGGGGGGGGCATTTGGATGCTGGAAAGCAGTCACAGTGCTTACCTTGAAATGACAAAGCTCACGGACCTGAGAAATGCCTCCCCTTTGTTTGAGCACGTTACTGACGTAAGCCAGAGAGCAGTGAGGCCCGTGAGCCTTGCTAACCAAACAAATATGCCATCCGCCCAGGGACACGCTGGGTCACCTGGGTCAGGATGGGCTCTGGAGTCCCTTAGAGAGAGACTGGCATCGCCCCAAACAGTCTAGTTAGAGTGATTGATGGGTTGAGCAAGTCCCACACATGAGAATATCTGTGGTCTCCAACTGATGCATTCAAAGCTCCTTTAGTAGTTCCTAAATCCAATTCTGGTAAATAATAAAAATGGCTTGCAGCTGGTCTCCCCTCACCCTGCGCTGAAAGAACTTGGATGCACAAGTCAATAAACCCGTTTCTCACAGCTCGTTAAAATTTCTAGAAATGCTTGCTGCAGAGCGCTCTGTATGCATAGCCTCAAATCTTTCTGAGCGGAAGGACACAATTTAACGGGTAGTCCTTCAACTGCCAGAAAACATACAAACATGGAACACTTGTTTTGCATAGGCAGAGCTGGATAAATAGTAAATAAATAAATGACAGCGCGTACACTGCCTGCTGAGTCCACAGACATCTGGGTAATTTATTATTAAGGATTTTGCTCTGGGAGAGGGGAGACATTTTCTGCAGTGGTACAGCCACTGGTAAGTTGTCTGGGCTCCAGGCGCCAGTAAATAACCTCTCACCCATGCTCACATTAGCACCCAAATTAAACTCAGCCAAAAAAAAAAAAAAAAAGATATGAAAATAGCAGGGGACTAGATGGGAAGAGGGAAGGTGATCCGTGGAAGTAGGAGAGGGAAAAAGACAGTTATGGGAGTGAATATGATCAAAGTACATTATATACAAATGTGAAATTGTCAAAAAACAAAGCTAAAGAAAAACCTAAGTACAGTGTTTTGGTGTAACATGATTTACATTCATAGCTATAAAAACACTTGGCTCTGTTATTTTCTCAAAATTGATGTTTTTATTTTTATTGAATTAATTAAAAGACCATAAAATTCATTTAAAAATATTTTGCATTTACAATGAAATTAATAGAAAACAGTACCATACCATTATAGTTGTAAGAGAAAAATAAGTGATACAAAAATGCAATCAGGGCTGGAGAGATGGCTCAGCAATTAAGACACTTGCCTCCAGAGCCTAATGACTGGGTTTGATTCCCCAGTATCCACTGAGCCAGATGCACAAAGTGGTGCATGCATCTGGAGTTCCTTTGCAGTGGCTAGAGGCCCTAGTGCACCCATGTTTCTCTCTCTCTCTCTCTCTCTCTCTCTCTCTCTCTCTCTCTCTCTGTGTGTGTCTTTTTGCTTGTAAATAGTTTAAAAATGCAATCAAGTAAAGAATCATGGATCTTAAATCCTGGAACCAAGGATAGCAGATTGAGTTCTACAGAGAGGAAGATGAAAACTGGGAGAGAAGATTGTGAAACGATGAAACTAGGGGCTTCAGAAATGAATGGCACTTAATTTTTTGTTTGTTTGTTTTTTCGAGGTAGGGTCTCACTGTAGCCCAGGCTGACCTGGAATTCACTCTGTAGTCTCAGGGTGGCCTAGAACTCATGGCGATCCTCCTACCTCTGCCTCCCAAATGCTGGGATTAAAGGTGTGCACCACCACGCCCGGCCTTGAATTTTTAAAAATATATTTTATTATGGAATATTTTTAATATAGAAAGTATAAACAGGGCTGAAGAGATGGCTCAGCGGTTAAGGCTCTTGCTTGCAAAGCCTGCTGGCCCAGGTTCGATTCCCCAGTACCCACATAAAGGCAGATGCACAAAGTGGCACATGTATCTGGAGTTTGTTTTCAGTGGCAAGAGGCCCTGGTGCACCCATTTTTTTCTCTCTTTCCTTGCGAATAATTTTTTAAATGATACTTTATCTGTTTTCTTCTGGAATAGGTCTATTTATTTAAGCTGAGAGAGAGAGACAGAGGAGATGGGTGCTCCAGGGCCTCCAGCCACTGCAAATGAACTCCAGATGCATGTGTCACTTTGATTCATCTGGCTTTATGTGGGTACTGGAGAATTGAACCCTGGTCATTAGGCTTTGCAGGCAAGTGCCTTAACCACTGACCCACCTCTCAGTCCCTAAAAATTTTTTTTTTTTTTTTGGTTTTTCGAGGTAGGGTCTCACTCTAGTCCAGGCTGACCTGGAATTCACTCAGTAGTCTCAGGGTGGCCTTGAACTCACGGCGATCCTCCTACCTCTGCCTCCCGAGTACTCGGATTAAAGGCGTGCGCCACCATGCCTGGCTCCCCTAAAATATTTTTTAAAAATGAAAAGCGCAAGCGTGATAGGAAGAAGAGAGCGTGTCATCGTGCTAACTGAGGGTCAGTCTGGAAAGTGTTTCCATGTCCCTCTTTTTCTCCTTTGGGGGAAGATTTTTGGTAGCCAGGTCTGGAAACACTAGCATCCCCAGCCCTGGGCCCCACGTGGTATGGTGCCTCCCTCTTCTCCCTGCCAACAGTGTCCACCCGGCTGCCTGTCGCGTGGCCCTGTGCTGGTTGAGTGACCCTGCGTACTCACTGCGAAGACAGGGAAGAGTTCCTGCGCACTCAGGTCCCACGAGTTGACGTGGGAGCCGATCTGGACCCCTGGAAATCCCAGCTCCTCCACACAGCGCTCCATCTCCTGCACGGCCAGCGCAGGCGCCTGCATGGGCAACGTGCCCAAGCCCACGAATCTCCGCGGGTGGCGAGCCACCGTGGCAGCTAGGTGGTTGTTTAAAAATTGACACAGGTCCAAAGTGTCCTTGGGTTTGGCCTGGTGGAAACAGGAAAGGGGAAAACCTACTTCTCCATCCAGAAGGTCACCCTGAATGAGACTATGGTCTCTTCGATGGCAGCGAGTAAACTGCTTGTCAGCCAAGCATGAGGACCGGTGTTTGGATCCAGGCCTGTGATCCAGGCTCTGGGGAGGCCGAGGCAGGATTCTTTGGAGTCTGCTGCCTAGCTAGTCAAGCCAAATGGGTGAGTTCTACGTTCAGTGAGAGACTGAGCTGGCTTCTGTATGCATGTGCACCTGCACACACATGTATTCTTACAAACGTATATTCGTACATCACACACACAGGCAACGCCTGAGGTGTGAAAACAGCAGCCACAGAAGAACTAACCTCTGTGAAAGCAAAGAGCTGTGGACTGCAGGTACATCACCAATTAGAAAGGAAGAGGCCAGCCCCCAGATGGTAGTTAGTGCAGTGCTAGAAGGCACTGCATAAGCTGCCAGGGGAAGCTGGTCATCGACAGCTGGAGTAAACAGAGACCACTGGCATGAAACAAAGTCTGCCACCAGGAGTAGGCTGAACACACTGCCTCCCACTCTCCTCTCTATCTCTCTGCTTGCAAATAAATAAAATATTTAAAAAATCCTTCTTGCTTCAGAGTAAATTGGCCATCAGATCAGTTTTGGTGAGGATTTGGGCTGGGTCTAGATCTGTGTGGTCTGATGGAAACACAGGTCAATCTCATGGTGACACACTGGCTGCTGTCCTGGAGAAGGGCAGGGGGAGGATGCTGCTGGTCTCTAAAGGGAGGACTGTTAGGAACAGGATTGGTAGATCTGAGGCATCTGGAGAGTTGGCTCAGAAGGTAAAGTACTTACCACATAAGCATTAGGACGTGAGTTGGATCTCCAATACCTGCATAAAATTCTGGACACAGTAGTGTATATATATTACCCCAGCCGGGGGAGGTGGAGGCAGGAGAATCCCTAGGACTTTCCAGCTAGTTAGTCTAGCTGAATTGGTGAGCTCCAGATTCAGTGAGAGACCCTCTCATAAAAATCAGGTGGAGAAGCAACAGAGGAAGACACCAGACATCAACTTCTAGCCCCCACACACATGTGCCCCACACACATGTGTCCACTCATGGGTCCACACATACATGTGCCCTTACACACATGAACATGTACACACACACACCATACACAAACACATGCAAAAGAAAAAGATTTGAGGCATCTGTTCATCTTCTGGGGAGTTGACATGAGCCTTCAATGCCAGGGAGAAGGTTTGAGGGTTCACACTTACCCAGTAGCTAAACATGACAGGGACCGTGGAAAGAGCTTGCACCGTTACTCCTAGACAAAGAAAGGCAAAGCTGTGTGAAGAGTAGGTTTTCACAGGGCCGAGAGGCCAGCGGCTTCCACCCCAGCCTTCTCTTGCCCTCCTCCCTCACTGCGCCTCCTCTGTTCTTAAACACAATATCACTCATTTTAAAGCACTTTTAACCCAAACTCTAAAGCTGCCTGGCCTGGCAGAAGGAAGGAAACCGAAGTTGCCATTCCATAAATGATATCAAATGATCAGCAGAGGTTAAGGGCAGACACTGCTTTCACATCAGATGCAAGAATCAGAATCGTGGGAAGCACCCATCCGGGCTGGGTGGTAGAACGCTTGCTCAGCACCACATAAACCAGGCATGGTGGTACACACCTGTAATCCCAGCACTTGGTAGGTAGAGGCAGAGGATCAGAAGTTCAAAGCCATCCTTAGCTACATAGTAAATTGAAAGCAGCCTGGGCTACATATGACCTAGTTTTTTTCCTCTAGGTAGGGTCTCCCTCTAGCCCAGGTTGACCTGGAATTCACTATGCAGTCACAGGATGACCTCAAACTCATGGCAATCCTCCTACCTCTGCCTCATCAGTGCTGGGATTAAAGGCATGCACCACCATGCCCAGCTAGTTTTTTTGTTTGTTTGTTTGTTTGGTTGGTTTTTCGAGGTAGGGTCTCACTCTAGTCCCAGCTGACCTGGAATTCACTATGTAGTCTCAGGGTGGCCTTGAACTCACGGCAATCCTCCTACCTCTGCCTCCCGAGTGCTGGGATTAAAGGCGTGCGCCACCACGCTGCCGGGCTTAGTTTTTTTTTGTTTTTTTTTTTTAATGTACCTTTCTGATCCATTTCTCTAATACGGACTTCCGGGTCCCAGCAGTTCTCTTGGACCACCCTGAAGACCTTCCCATCTTTCATCATTTTAGCTTCTCCCTGGGTGAGAAAATCCACATTAGGAAAAGGAGATTTCAGCTTGGGTGAGTCTTCCCTTGAATTCTTTGGACCATGCTGCTTCTCTCACAGTTCTCGGGATTTTCACTTAATCCATGCAGACATAGAGATCTGTTCTAATGGAAGTCAGCCCTCCTTCCTCGTGCTTCATTTAGTTCACTGCTGAGGTCCAGGAGACGGCCTTCACCCGTGAGGACCTTAGTTCAGTTCCCAGAACCCATGTTGAGGTTGAGCTGGTTGAGGTGACACTCACCTGCAATCTCAGTGCTGGGGAATCGAAGGCAGGAGGATCCCTGGGGCTCGCTAGCTAGCTGAGGCTAGCCTAATTGGCAAGTTCCAGGCCAGTGAGAGACACTTTCTCAAAAAAGCGGCATCTGAGGAATGACTCAAGGTAGGCGCCCACACTCGTGCACACATGCCTGCATCCACAGACATGCATGCACACTCACTCAAATGCACACTCATTAAAAATCTTACTGCTGGGCTGGAGAGATGGCTTAGCGGTTAAGGCACTTGCCTCCAGTGCCTAAGACCCCAAGTTCAATTCCCCAGTACCCACATAAGCCAGACCCACAAGATGGTGGCCCTGGTGCTCTCTCTCTCTCTCTCTCTCTCTCTCTCTCTCTCTCTCTCTCTCTCTCTCTCTGCTTAATAAAGAAAAAAATAAAAAAATCTTACTGCTGAGATGCTCACTTCCAGCAGCAGGCACCACACCTGCCCACATGTGTTATCTTAAAAAGACATGACAGCCAGGTGTGATGGCGAACACCTTTAATCCCAGCACTCGGGAATCAGAGGTAGGAGGATTGCCGTGAGTTCAAGGCCAGCCTGAAACTACATAGTGAATTCCAGGTCAGCCTGGGCTAGAGCAAGACCCTGCCTTGAGAAAAAAGAAAGAAAGAAAGAAAGGTACTTTTATTGACACCTAAGAATTTTATATATTTATGATATATAGCATGATGTTTATATATGCATACATTGTTGAATAGATAAATCAAATTAATGTAATATATCCATTACCTTACTATTTCTGGTGTGGTGAGAACACTTAAGATCTATTCTCTTGTAACTTTTCAGGCACACAGTAAGTTACTAGACCTCCTTCCTGCATCAGGGAATTTCCTGTAGGAGTCATGGTGGAAGTCCCAGCCTCTCTACAGAAGCCCCAGAACTCAAATACTTGTCTCCCCATCCCAATCGTGGTCAGTCAGTAATTTGCTTGGATCACGAGCAAGCCATACAAAAGGACAGGGACAGGGCGTTTGCTTTAGTGACCCTGTGGTGGTCTTTGCCAAGGGCAGCAACCTCCTGGTCAGGCTGCTTCTCTTGTTAACCTTGATATTATGGCTTTTTTTTGGTTTCAGCAGATTTTAAAACACATTTTTTTTTATTTGTAAGAAGAGAGAGAGAGGGCAGAGAGAGAAAATGAGAGTGGGTGTGCCAGGGCCTCTTGTCGCTAAACAAACTCCAGATGCATGCACCACTTTGGGCATCTGGCTTTATGTGGTCCTGGGGAATTGAATCTGGGCCATCAGGCTCTGAAAGCAAGTGCCTTTAATCACTGAGCCTTCTCCATCTTAGTTTTTAAACTTTTTTTATTTATTTGGGAGGATAGAGGGCCTATGGGCAAGCCAGGGCCTCCTGCTGCTGTAAACAAACTCCAGACATGTACTGCTTTGTATATTTATGTGGCTACTAGGATATTGAGCCCAGGCCGACAGGATTTGCAAATGAGCATCTTTAACTGCTGAGCCACCTTCCCAGCTCCATCGTAGCTTTTGAGACAAGGCCTCCCACTGAACCTGGAGCTCACTCGTGGGGCTAGATTAGCCAGCCAGCTAGCTCTAGGGATTCCATTTCCACCTCCCTAGCGCTGGGATTCCAGGTGTGCACAACCATGCTCAGGTCCTCATGCTTGCAAAGCTAGCACTTTGTGCACTTAGCCATTCCTGCGTTCTTTGTTATCTTGAAAATCGCTCCATGCCTCGGGCTCTCCCTTTCCACTTATTGTCTCTTTTACTCATTTAGCACAAAATTGGAATGTGTGTATATTCCTCATTCATGCAGGTGTCTGTCTGGCTACCCAGCAAGAGAAAGATGAGTGAGTGTTTGAATCAGCTTGGACTGCTACAACATAATACCATAGACGGGGTGGCTTAGGCAGTATTTATTCCTCACAGTCCCTGAGGTTGCCGAGCTCAAGGCCAAGGTGCTGGTGGATTCGGTACCTGGTGAGGGCCTTTTCCTGGCTTGCAGATGTTCATGCAGTGTCCTCACAAGATCGAGGGAGAGAGGACAGACTCTGGTACGTCTTATAGGGCACCAATCCCAGCATCAGCGCCCCTCATCACCTCATCTAAGGCCCTGTCCCCACTTGCCATCATATCTGGGGGCTTTAATAAATAAAGTTGATGGGAGGCATAAACATTCAGTCAATAACAATGGGGAGTTAGACACGACTCTGAGTGTGAAAACGCAAAGTGCAATGTCAGTTTGTGAGGGTAAGTGTGTATATGCGTGTGTCCCCCCATTTCTGGGAACCGCTTGGTGTATGCTTACAGGGCTGCTCTCCTGCAGGTGTGAAATGAGCCCCATGTCTATCCTCTGAGCCTGTAACGTGTCTCCAGCTGTTCTTGCTGCCAGGGCCTGTTCCATCCCTACCCCAGGTGGCTCCTGACAAATTGTCATATTAACATATTAACTAGTTTGCTACGTGTGTCTTTGTAAATGTTCAACTGAAAGACGTGTTTTATTTTACAATTATATTTTACAATTCCTAGTAATGGTCTACCATGGCAAATACTCTAGAATTCATTCCAGGAGCAAGGAGAAGCTGAAGGCTAAAAAGAAAAAAAGAGGGGTGGAGAGATAGCTCAGCAGTTAAAGGCACTTGCTTGCAAAACCTGACTGGGTTCCATTCCCCAGACCTACTTAAAGCCAGATGCACAAAGTGGCGCATACATCTGGAGTTCATTTGCAGTGGCAAGAGGCCTTAGTGTGCCCATTCTCTCTCTTCTCCTTTTCAAATAAATAAAAAAATTTTTTTTAATTCTTTTAAAAAGAGAGAAAACAGGCCCAGGGAGATGGCTTAGTAGACAAAGTGCTTGCCATACAAGTCTGAGAACCTGTGTTCTGATCTCAGCACCATGTCAGAGCCCGGCTTGGTGTTCTCACTCCTGTGATCTCAACACTGGGGAAATGAGGCAGATCCCCAGGACTTTCTAGTTAGCTGATCTAACAGTGGAAAGCAGTCGAGGAAGACACCTGACATCAACCTCCATGCCCAACCAAGCACACACGCACCCACACTTACGTGAATATGCTTAAACAGATGGACGTCACACACACAAATAAAAATCAAAACTATTTTAAAAAGGAAGTCAGAAAGGCAAGCCAGAGAAACGCTCTGGGATGATCTTTCAGAGAACGGGTAAGTGGATCACGGGGCAGAGTGTAGTCGCTTACCAAAGAAATGTAGGAGAAAACCATTCATTAAAATTTCAAACATTAGATTGTCCTATTGCCCTGTGCTTTCTATATATTGCTTTCTATTCACTTAATCCCTTGACCACTGCGATTAGGAAAAATACAGATTTGGCTATGCTTAGTTTTGCTTTGGTTTAGGAAGATCAAGGGGGGCGTAGGGAGGGAGAGAAGGAGAGAGGGAAGGAAAGACCCTGTTTTGTTCTATTAGACTACCACTGAAGCCAGTTTTCCTGGAAATAAGTGAGTCAGTAGACATGATTGGAAAACACATTTCTTGTTTTCTTTTGGATATTTGCTTTAAGTCTATGAAATCTCTTGACCATAAAACAGAATGGAGGGGCAGAGGGTTGACCAAAATGAAGGATGTATGACAAAGCCACACGGAAAGCAACTATTTTTTTAACCAACCTCTTAAAATTTTTGTTTTTTCAAGGTAGGGTCTCCCTCTAGTCCAGGCTGACCTAGACTAGCTGTCCAGTGAGCCCTAGGGACCCCGTCTCCACCTCCCCAGCATTGGAATTGCAGGTATGTCAGTGGCGTTTTTTACATCAGACCTATTTCCTGCCATCTTCCCCCTCTGCCCTTCAGCCACACTGTCCTCTCTCTTGCTCTTTGAACATGTGGACTCTTTCTCACTTGATGGCTTTTGCAACCTCTGTTCCCTCAGCCAGGAACATGAGCCAGGCTATGTTTCTCTCCGAGTCTTTGCCAGGTCACTGGCCTGTCTCCACCTCCTGACCTGCCACCCTCTCTACTGCAGTCCTTACATTCCTTTGCCTTGACTGTGGTGGGGTGTGTCCCTGTGGAATTTGAGCATCTAGAGGTCAAGGACTACCTCTGACATGTTCGTGAACATATTCCCCATGTCTAGGTGGTGGACCTGGCATGAAACATGTTTCAGTGAACACGAGTCAGTGAGTGCCAGAGGCTCTCCAACTTGTGTGTGAGAATTCCCAGGAGGCTTGTTAAAAACAACGAAGGGCAAGCCAGGCATGGTGGCTCATGCCTTTAATCCCAGCACTCGGGAGGCAGAGGTAGGAGATCACCATGAGTTCAAGGCCACCCTGAGACTACATAGTGAATTCCAGGGCAGCCTGGGCTAGAGTGAGACCCTACCTCAAAAAACAAAAACAAAAGCAACAAAACAAAACAAAAAACAACAACGCAGGGCTGGGGAGATGGCTCAGTCAGTAACGCTCTTGCCTTGCAAGTGTGAGGACCCAAGTTCAGTCCCTAGTACCCATGCAAAAAGCTCTGCCTGAGGTGGAGATGAGGGGACCCCCAGAGCTCACTGAGCAGCCTCTAGCCTGTGTGGTGAGGCCAAGGAGAGATCCTCTCAAAAAGAGGTAGACAGTGCCTGAGGAATGACACCTGAGGTTGCCCTCCACACGCACACGCATGCGGCCGTATAACATACAAACATGCACATGCACACACACTAATAAACCCCATCGGAAAGCTACACGTCCAGAGTTTCTGATTTCAAGGCTTGGAGGCCTGACCCATCATTGGCATTTCTCCCAAGTTCCCAGGGACGCTGGGCCTGCTGGTCCAGGCACCGCAGTTGGAGCAACAGGGGTGGTGCATTCTGGGTTCACGTGAATATTGTCTTTGTTTCCCGTCCACTTTTTCCTTTATTCCTCAGGCAAGCCTCCGCCTGTGCGCCAGGTCAAGGGGGACGCGTGGCTTGGTCCCAGATACTTTTCGTTTTTCTTTTTTTGTTTTTTTTCGAGGTAGGGTCTCACTCTAGCCTAGGCTGACCTGGTATTCACTATGTAGTCTCAGGCTGGCCTTGAACTCTTGGCAATCCTCCTACCTCTGCTTCCCAAGTGCTGGGATCAAAGGTGTGCGCCACCATGCCTGGCTTACAGATGCTTTTTAAAAATTGCTCTTTAAAATTGATTTTTCTGTGGCATGTGTTGCAATTTGCATGTCGTGTATGCATGTCTTCGTGTGTACGTGTGCACCGATGCGGTGTGGAGGCAGCAGAGAATATCTAGTGTCCTGTCACTCTCCCTTGAGCCTGAAGTTGGAGCCACAGTTTGGGTCAGATTGGCTGGCCAGCGAATCTCCTATCACTGTCCCCTTTAGCACTGTGGAGTGGTAGGCACGTGTGGCCACTCCTGACTTTTGACACGGGTTCTGGGGCTTGAACTTAGGTCCTTGTGCCTCTGTGGCAAGATTCTCACCCACTGGGCCATCTGTCCACACCCCGGATGCTCTTCCTCATCCTTGGTGCTCACATCTCCGCTCTTTGGCACATAGTGCAAAGGGATTCCTTACCTTATGACATGGCTCTGGGTCACCCCTACTAACCCCTTCCGGACCCCAAGCCCCGTTCAAGTTCTAAAGTCCAGAAGGGCGAATGAGGCCTCTGGACAGGAAGCCAGACCTGAACTCTGAGCAGGCCTGGACTCCCAGCTCCCTCTCAGCCTTACAGTTTGTAAAATGCTTTCCCCCAGTGCCTCAGCCCTCCTCCCCTTTGCCTCCAATGTTTGACTTCTCCTAACCGTTCCATTTATGTACTCAGCCTTAATACACTGTAATAACCTGGAGAGAGAGCCAAGTCACTTCCTTGGGGCAGAGCAATAAAGGGGTAAAATTGGTTCCAGGGCAGAAAAAATAAAATAAAATTTAAAAAGAGATTTGTTCGTGGAGTCTCAATTCCAGTTTTTATCTTCATAAATGCTGCTATTTGGAGTCACTCACATTTTCTCTCCTAATTCTGGGAAGTCACAGAGCTGCTCCCTGGCCTGCCAGGAGCCTAGTGGGAGGGCAGAGTCAGGGCTCCTGGGGCCCAGCCTGCAGTAAGGTAGTCCAGGCCCACGCTGTCTGTCTGTGGGTCTTACCTGTGGTTACGCCCTGGAGGAACTCACCTTGCACTCATGCTGGAGCTGCACCCAGCCTCCATAGCCGAATCTCTGCAGAGGGAGAAGAAGCACATTCAGACTAAACCAGGATGCGGCTTCGTAGGCAGCGTCCAGCAAGCCCTGGATTCAAGCCTCAGCACCACATACACAGGGTGGTGGCACACCAGTAATCACAGCACTTGGGACGTGGAGTCCGGAGGATCAGAAGTTCAGGCCACCCTTGGCTGCAGATTCAAGGCTAGCCTGGAATTCATGAGACACTTTGTGCAAAAATAAAGAGGACTGCAGCCAGGAGGCTTCCTGAAGAGAAGGGATCTCTTGTGCCATTCATCCTGCCCATATGTGGGTTATCCAATATTGACATTCAAATAAATTTATTTGTATGCCTTTGTATTAAACAGAAAGAAAATCTTATATCTGGGCTCAAAGTATATCCCAGTTGATAGAGTGCTTGCCTGGCATCCACGAAGTCCTGGTTTGATCCCCAGCCCTGTGCAAACTGGGCATGGGGGTGCATGTCTAGAACCCCAGCACTTGAGAAGTGGTGGTAAGAGGATCATAAGTTAAGGTTATCCTTGGATACATATTGAGGTTGAGGTTCAGCCTTGGCTATGTATGACCCTGTCACAATGGAAAATTAAAGAAAATCCTGTATCGGAAATATAGGATTTCACCTGGCTTTGTATGTTCTCCTCATGAACCTTAAATGAAAGGGAAGGGGAGAGGAGAAGGGGAGGGAAGAGGAGGGGAGGGTTCAGAACGGTCTCTTATGTGGTATTGTTCATGAATTCTTACCTTACTATATATGTCAAGATTTTCCTGAGTCATGATGTCAATTAAACTTCCTTTTGGAAGTCATGAAAGCCAGTGCTTAAGAGTACAGGCATATATGGCTTATGTAACTGTAAGTTTTACATATTTCACTCATTCATTCATTCTTGGCTATGCCCTGAGCTCCTCATTCTCTTCCCTTCATGGGCTTTCCTCTTCTCCTAAGAGAGAATGCTGAAGGAGGGCTTGGACCATGATGAACTAGATCAGTTGCACTTTATGTATGCTTGAGACTAGCAATGTGCTCTCTTTATTATGTGGGCCAGGTTGGCTTCGAACTTGTGACCCTTCAACCTTTGCCTCCTATATGCTGGCATCACAGGCATTCTGTTTATCTACTTTTACTCGAATATACTCATGTCAGGACATATGAGCAATCCATCTCTTTGTAAGTAAGTGTGGTGACACACACCTGGGATCTTTATTTGTGAAAAACTTACTGTGATAAAAGGCAGTTAAATCATTGTTACTGATGCATATATATGTGTGTATACAGATATGTTACATATATATGTATATGTATATGTGAGAGTTTAAATTAAAGTTCAGAATTTCTTACTCCATTTCAAATTAGTAGAACTTTTCTAAGTGTGAGGGACATACTAAGGGGTCAATAAAGCCTTGGAGAAGAAAGAAGCTGTCGTAGTCAGCCACACGCCACTGGGATGAATCTCCAAACCAGGCACAATTTTGGGGAGGAAAGTATTTATTGAACTAACAGATCCAGGGGAAGTTAAGGAAAAGCTGGCCCTCTTTCACAGATCCAAGCAGACAGAGAAGCCCAGCACCTCCAGAAGCAAGCAAGCACACTGTAACACTGTAACTCACAAAATGGCAGAACTGCCAGACTTGGGTTCTGGGCTGCTGGTTTTGCATATGTATCCCTAGTATTTTGCATCCAATTTAGAAAGGGCCAGACCCCAGGAGGCCAGGCCAAAGTGACACCTCCTCCAGCCAAAAGCCTGGAGACAATTTACAATTATAATAAACACAATTATAAGACATTCTATTGGGGGACATCTATTCAAAACTACCACAGAAGCCAACACCTTTCTGCACTACTGTTGCCGTGAGTAACCTTATAAGTCAACCTGAAGCATATGTCACCATGGACCTCACCACTTCCCCACTGCCCCGAGTCATCATCTTGTAGGCCAACCTGAAGCGAACGGCAACATCATAAGAAAAGATCAGAGATGACACTGAAGTACTGTTGTAGTGACCATCACTGTCATACCCACTCTACCCTGGCCATATGGACTGGAAATAAGGGAGGGGGAGAAGGACCCCAACCCGTGTGTCTTTCTTTATCTCACTCATCCCCCAGGGAATCATGGCCACTGGGAGCTAGTTGTTCCCACACTGGCTTGACTCACTCACTGGGAAACTTCTACTATGTTGCAGTCCTGATTGGGTGACCTGCAGATTGGAAGCCAGGATCTAATGACCCTCAGTGAGTTTATGAATGAGAGATGTGGGGCGGGGAACTGGAGTCAAGGGGATTACTGGGGAGCAGAGGGAAGTGTGGACAACGATTACAGCAGTCAAGGTCTCGTCCCGGCAGGTTTTCTCCAGGGTTGGAATTGCAGTGCTCTGGAGGGTGGAACACAGCTCTGGGCTCAGTTCTGAATACGTTGTGTTCTCTTGCCTTGGGGGGCGGAGGCATTGGTGATTCAACATATGAACTTTTGAAGGACCCCACATATAGACCATAAATTTTGGAAGCTTCAAAATTCTTGGGTAGCAGTGCCTGGAGTGGAAAACCTCCCTAAAAGTTCTCTGTCAGGGAGGCCATGGGTTCCGAGCAAAACAATATAGGTCCTGTCTGGTACTGAAATCTAGTCTAAATTCTATGGCTTGTAAGAGCATAGGTGCCAGGGGAGAAGCTGCTACTGTTCTTTGGCTATTGGACATGGTGTACCTATCAAATTGCTCTCTACATACCCGTGTATGTTCACGTAGTAGGGATGCTCTCACTTTTGATCAGAGAAGCTTCTTTACACAGATGGTGGTGACCACTGGGGAGACACAGACTCACCAAAGTGCTGAGAAGAGGCCACAGATTTTAAATGCTCATCAGGGAACATTGTGGAAGAGGTGGCAGAAAGAATGTAAGAGCGTGGGGGGGGGTCCCTGTCAAGATGATAGACAAGTAACTATGCTAGATCCCCCAGGGTGAAATTAGAAGGCAGCGAGAACCATGGACAACATAATTCTACCAACAAGACCAGAGATGATAGCTGACTCCCTGGCAGGAGATGAACCACCCCTCACACAGCAGCGAGGGCCCAGGTGAAACCACAGAGGAAGTGGAGAGATGAGCAAGAGTGCTGCTTCCACAGGGAGCCTGACAACCTGAGCCAGAGTGATGGAGACAGACACCGAGGATCCTCAAGATGTTCCAAAGCAGAAAACTAGAAGCTGCTAAGAAC
>PVHP010031867.1:0-20710 GCA_004024765.1 Zapus hudsonius | reverse complement strand
AGAGAGAGAGAGAGAGAGAGAAAGAGAGAAAGTATGGGTGCATCAGGGCCTTCTACCATTACAAATGAATTCCAGATGCATGAGCCTCTTTGTACATCTGGCTTTACGTAGATACTGGGGACTGCAACCTGGGCCATCAGGCTTTGCAAGCAAGTGCCTTATGCCACTGAGCCACCTATTCAGCCCAGGAACTACATTTTAAAGATGAGGCTAGGGAAGCACAAAGAGACGACTGGAGCTAATAAGGGATGAAAATCTGAGAATTGCATTGAAGAGCCTGAATAGAAGTATGGGTACAGCACAAAGGAAGAAACATGATGCACTGGGTGAGTGTGACACATACCCTAAGTGTCCTCCTTGATTCCTTACTAAATGAATGGTGACGCCATCCTCAAATACTATCACAGCTAGCTGCTACAGCTGCACCCTTTTATGCAATCATGTTCATCAGGAAGATTGGCCTATAATCTTTTCGTTTTGTTCTGCTGTTGCTCTCAGGATGATACTGGCTTTGTAAAAAGAGGTTAGGAGTTTCCTTTCTATTTTATGGAGTAGTTTGAGGAGCCTTGGTGGTAGCTCTTCTTTGAAGGTCTAGTAGGATTCAGATGAGAATCTGCACTTTAGTTTTTGTGGGGTTTGTTTTTAAGTTGGGAGAGTTTTGTATTACTGCTTGTTATAAATATGTTTAAATTATTTCTCTCATCTTGGTTTAATTTTGGTAGGTCATTTGTACTGTACCTACTCATCTCTACCCCAACCAACATCTACCAGCCATGTTTTTTACTGTCTCCATAGAATTGTTTTTTGCTCTTGTTTTAAGTTGGGTATGGTGGTGCACACCTTTAATCACAGCACTAGGGAATCTGAAGGTCAGTGAGTTCAAGGCCAGCCTGGGCTAGCATGAGTGAGACCTTGCTTCAAAAAAATAAAAGCACATGACTTTAATCTGGAGAGGCAGTGGTTAGGAGGATCTCTGTGAGTTTGAAGCCAGTTTGAGACTTGGTGAATTCTAGGTCAGCCTGGGCTAGAAAGAAACCCTACCTTGGGAAAAAAAAAAACAATAAAATACAAGCCTTAAATCTCTCTCTCTCTCTCTCTCTCTCTCTCTCTCTCTCTCTCTCTCTCTCTCTCTCTCTCTCTCTCTCTGTGTGTGTGTTCATAGGTGTGAATGTGGAGGTCTAAAGACAACCTTCAGTGTCAATCCTCACGGTCCACCTTGTTTGAGGCAGGGTTTCTTTTTTTTTTTATTGTCCATAATGAGTTACATTATTTAGTGGGCAAACAATGAGTTGTTATCCCCAATTCCCCGATGCTCCCCCTCCCCCATCCCCAACCAGCTGGATATCCTCCTCCGTGGGTCATCTGGATCAGTCCTTGTGACAGGGGACCATGGATAGCCTAATATTCAGCCAGGTTCTCCTGGCCCTAGTATGTTGTTACTGAGGGGTGCCATGCCTCTGGATAGTCTCCCCCACCACGGCTCTCACAATCTTTCCTCCCCCTCTTCCACTCAGTTCCCTGAGTCGTGGTGGATGCTTTAATGCTGCTTTAATGTTGTGAGTTTAGGGGTCTTTGTGTCGAAAATCGTTGGTTTCTGTCTCACTGGCTTATCCTGTGTTGATTGAATGGCTGTGGCTGTGGGTCCCTTGTTCATCCCGTCATTCCCTTCAGGGTTCCATATGGATCCTCCACTGTGGTGGCTCCTCTCTTGCCAGGATCTCAGCTATTGGCCTATGGTCGGTTGGTAGGGTTAGATGAGCCACGACTCCCTCACTTCCTTATGCTATTTGTGCCTTGTCACTACACTGAAAACTACCATCCTGAAACTCTAATGCCATTTTCATGTTGCATGTGGATAAAATTGATCTGGAGGAGCCAACAAAGATGAAAGTTGATAGAACTCACCTCTCCTACTGTAGGGTTGAGATAAGGTTATGAAATGCATTTCTGCCAACATTCAGAAGATGTTAATTCATTTTTGAAAAAATAAGGCATTAAACATAGATGACAACAATCTTTTTTAAAAAAGAAAAGACTTGAGATGTAAAGTCACAGCATTCTCTCACCATCATGAATATTTTCTCCTGACCATAATTATCATTGCAAGAAGTACAGGTCAATTTAAGGATCATTGAACATTTTCAGACTTGCCAAGTTTTATTGACATTACATTGTTAGTAAGCATAGGAACAGTGATAACCATAATGTTTCTGACAAGTTTGGTATTTAAATCACTATCTAACATGCTATATAGTGTATCATTATATGCCTTCAACCATGAAATTAGTGTTCTGTGGGGCCTTGGTTATCCCACTGCACATTAACCACAGTGATCTGTACAACCTTCAAGCAATTTTCCTTTCCATCCTTCAAAACAAATTGTAGTAACGAATGCTTTTGAAGTATCTCTGAATTCAATGAACCTTGGCACTCATAAAAAGCACTGTTCAAACCAACAATGGTGGTGCATACTTAAAGTTCAGCATATGGAAGGTAGAAACAGGAGGATCAGACGTTCAAGGTCTACTTCAGCTATATATTGAGTTCAAGGACAGCCACGGCTACATGAAACTGTCCCCCCCCCCAAGAAAAGTTGATTTGGTTGATGGAAGATGGTGGACAACACATAGGCAAGTAGAATCTTTGGGAACTAAATAGAGGGAAGTTGAGTGGCAGCTGTCCGAAGTGGGTGATGGCTGAGAATCTCTAGTCACCATAGTATAGTAAAACAGGAAACTAACTGCAAAGCAGAAAGGGAGAGACAGCCCAGAGTCTATCCCAAAGGGACTGGCATGGTCCCTTTGAGATAGACTCTATCAGGAGCTCTGGCTTCCAACAGAGAACCTCAAAAAATCTGGACTGTTCTTTCAATAACAGGCATTTTAAATAATGGAAAATGTGGAGAAGGAGAAAGAAGTTGAGAGAGGAACTGGGAAAAAAATCTCCTTTTTCTTGGAACCAGATGGGAATAATGCCAATGAGCCATTAAAAACCCCTGCTGAGTTGATGGCTTGGCCACCCCAGATCCTCCATGTGTGAAATGGAGAGCAAGTTCACTGAAACCTGGCCAGCAGAATACCTCTAGACTGGGGAAGATACACGGAATCAGAACCATGCAGTGTTCAGTGGGATAGAAAGAAACCTGATCAAGAGCTGGAGAGATGGCTCAGTGATTACCCAGTATCCACATAAGGTAAAGCCAGGTGCACAAAGGAACACAGACACAGGTTCCAAGCACACCCTGGACCACTAGGGCACAGCCAGCATTCACACTGGGACCCTGAAGGTTCACCCACTAGCATCTGTGACATGATCTGTGAAAGCCTACCCCAGGGTGAGGTGTGAGACTGGCCTCTGGCTGCTCAGGAAGAATGTCAGGATCCAAGGGTGGGACCAAGAAGCCAGCAAGAATTGTCATTCAGACGCTGCCCCCATTC
The DNA here is from genome assembly GCA_004024765.1 of Zapus hudsonius. NCBI lineage: Eukaryota > Metazoa > Chordata > Mammalia > Rodentia > Dipodidae > Zapus > Zapus hudsonius. The sequence goes on along the minus strand of PVHP010031867.1, from coordinate 17,273 downwards.
AGCGCTTCCCCTGACTTGTCATGCTGACTTGGTCCTGCTCTGCTCTCACTCTCTCTACCTTTCCTTTTTGCCTTCTCTCTTTTTTCATTTTTTATGTCCCCCCCCCCATTCCTTTTCCATTTGATAGGCTTTCACAAAGTGAGGTCCCCATGGCTCAGCCTCTAAGGTCTAGGGATGTTTTAGTTTATCTGATTGCATTTATTTGTCCCCTCTTTTTTCATTCTACCTTTAACCTGAGTATCGTTTCCCCTTATCCTCATTGTCCCCTCTTCTCTCATGTATTTTTCCTATTATCCCATGTGATAGTTTGAATGTATGTAGTCCATAGACTCATAATAAAGCTTGTAACTTGGGTCTCCAGCTGCCTGACTGGAAGAGGTGTCACCTGGGACAGATCCTGGGGTCCAACCCAAAGGTGTATTTGGCCGGGCGTGGTGGTGCACGCCTTTAATCCCAGCACTCGGGAGGCAGAGGTAGGAGGATCTCCGTGAGTTCGAGGCCACCCTGAGACTACAGAGTGAATTCCAGGTCAGCCTGGACTAGAGCAAGACCCTACCTCGAAAAACCAAAAAAAAAAAAAAAAAGAAAAACCAAAGGTGTGTTTGGGGGTGGATCTGAATTCCAGCCCAGTGATATGCAGATAGGCCTGAGCTCTGCCTGGGTCCCTGCTGCCTTCCTGCCAGTTTTGTACTTGTTACTGTTGGTGTTTGCTGGTTGGTGATGGTTCTGTTTGGATGTATAGAAGCAGCTTCTACCATTTGATGAAATTTCTCCTGGATCTGTAGGCTTGAAATAAATTCCTCCCTCTCCTAAGCTGTGCCTGGTTTGGATGTTCATCCTCAGCAACATGGAAACTGACTACAACACCCCAATAGTAATCATTGGTCTTACTCTGCCATTTGCATTTCCAGACATCCTCTCCGTGACTAATGTCACAGGCACACAGTGCTGTCAGTGCTCCTTCCTAAAATGATTGGCATCTGTTACTGTATTCACATTGTCAGCCTTTGATTTGATACAAATTGTTTTCGCACACTATACTCTCAGGATGGTGCTATGGATTGAGTCTGGAACTCTGAAAATATAAACCAAGGCTGGAAGTTCTTAGCAGACTTCGTCTATCAGAGCAGCAGCATCACAATCCTAGAATTTAATCTCGATCCTTCTGAGCACTAGAATTTCCACTGAAAGAATAAGGGTGATTCAAAAAAATTCAAACAATTTCATCACAGATGTATGAGACATACATAAACATCTCTCTCTCTCTCTCTCTCTCTCTCTCTCTCTCTCTCTCTCACACACACACACACACACACACACACACACACACACACACACACGTAAAACCTAGACATTATGACTCCTCCAAAAATTACTAACCCAACAGTACGGTTTCCAGTAAGAGTGAATTAGATGAAATCCCAGACAAAGATTTTAAGTGAATCTTAAATGTTATATGTTATATTCAAAGAAACCAGAGAGGACATGAATAAACTCTTGAATGAATTCAAAGAGAACACAAACAAACAATTGAATTCTGTGCTGAAGCCAATATAGAATATGATAGTGGAATTCAATAAAGAAACAGAAATAGTGTGAAAAAGCCAAAAAATGCTAGAAATGAAAAATTCAAATACAAAGTTCAGTGAAAAGCCTCATCAACAGAATGCATCAAGGGGAGGGCAGAGTAGCAGGGCTTGAGATAAGGTAGATGAACTAGAATACCAGAAATAACAGATAAGTTAATAGGAAACTGAACAGAATATGCAAGATCTATGAGACACAATTAAGACTAAAACTATGAATCATCAATATGGAAGGATAAGAATTTTAAGTTAAAGATAAAAAAAATTTTCTCAATAGAATCAAATCAGACTGCATCTAACCCCTAACCCTAACCCAAAGCTTCAAAATAAAATTAAATGTTAAATTTTGTATATGTCCTTTGTCAAATATAGAAAGCTATCTTCCTGGTTGTCTAAAAGTTTTATCATGAATCAATATTGTTTCTCACTTATAGTATTTTCATGAATAAAACACAGTAAGAGTAAATTAGAACTAAAGTATCTGATGAACACTTTGACATTTCACTGAGAATTGCAGCACTTTCATGGAGCCAAACACTGATTCATTCCTTTCTCAGATACAGGGATATACATCTCACTAGTTGGATGTTGCCCTCTTCTTTCTCTTTGGTTTGTTTTGAAGCAGGGTCTCCCTATAGTCCAGGCTGGTCTTGAACTGATGGCAATCTTCCTGTGTCGGCCTCTCAAGTGCTAAGATAAATAGTGTGCCTCACTACACCTAGCTTTGAATGCTAGATGAAAAAATATTGCCAGTACACCGTCATGACAATTTTTATTTTTTAAAAAAATATTTATTTGCAAGTAGAGAGAGAAAGAAGAGAGAGAGAATGGGCACAGGCACATCAGGGCTTTCAGCTGCTACAAATGAACTCCAGATGCATGTGCCCTTTTGTGCATCTGGCTTTATTTGGGTACTGGGGAATTGAACCAAGCACCGTAATTGTTGAGCCATTTCTCTAGTCCATTGTAACATTATTTTTCTACTCCCAACCCCACCTCTAGTCTCTGTCTCTACACATATGATATTTTCTTTTTAAAAAATATTTTATTTATTTACTTGATAGAGTAAGAGAGAAATAAGTAGAGAATGGGCATGCCAGGGAAAACAAACTCCAGACACATGTGTTACCTTGTGCATCTGGCTTTGTGTGGGTACTGGGGATTTGAACTTGAATCCTTCTGCTTTACATTGACTTAACCACTGAGCCATCCATCTCTCCAGCCCCAACAGATGATATTTTCTGATTAAAGCACTTGTTTAATAACAATAAACACTTTACAAAGCAAGCCATCTCTTTTTTTTAAGTCTTATACATATTTATTGTCCATAATGAGTTACATTATTCAGTGGGCAAACAATGAGTTGTTATCCCCAATTCCCCAAGGCCCCCCTCCCCATCCCCAATCAGCTGGATATCCTCCTCTGTGGGCCGTCTGGATCAGTTCTTGTGGCAGGGGACCCTGGATAGCCTAGTACTCAGCCTGGTCCTCCTGGCCCAAGTGTGTTGATACTGAAGGGTGCCATGCCTCTGGATAGTCTCCCTCAGGCCCAGGCTCCTCCGTTGCACAAGTGCTCCTTTCTTGGTTTGCTGTTCTCTCCCAGTAGGGGGTGTGGTCAGCCTACTCATAACTTCAGATTGTGTTTCGTGTCAGTGGTCTCTGTTTACTCCAGCTGTTGTTGATCATTTTCCCTTGGCAGCCTGTGCAGTGCCTTCTAGCATTACACTAACTGCCTTCTGGGGGCTTGTCGTAGTCAGCCACACGCCGCTGGGATGAATCTCCAAACCACGCACGATTTGGGGAGGAAAATTTATTGAACAGATCCAGGGGAAGAAGTTAAGGGAAAGCTGGCCCCCTTTCACAGATCCAAGCAGAGACAGACAGAAGCCCAGCACCAGCACCACAAGCAAGCACACTGTAACACACTGATAAACAAAGTGCAGAACTCCAGGTCAGGGTTCCGGCTCTTCTTTTGCATATCTATCCTTAGTATTTTACATCCAAATTAGAAAGGGTCAGTCCCCAGGAGGCTAGGCCAAAGTGGTACTTCCTCTAGCCAGAAGCCTGGAGACAATTAATAATTTTAATAAATCCTTAATTCTTTTGGGGGACATTATTCAAACTACCACAGGGCTGGATATCGTTCCGGACATTGAAGGGTCTCTCGATGCTGGTCGATGGCATTCTGTGGTTTCTTCAGCAACAGGGTTTTGCCTCAGGCCTAGGGAGGGCACCCAAGAGCTTTGACAGAATTCTGTCATGTTGTTGGAATCTCATGAGTCACTTTGGTCAACTGCTCAGTGAGGGAAGGAACCAGTGGATGGAACCAGGGGTTGTCAGGCTGATCTAATTATTCACAGGTTTAGACTCTCTCCCCTACCACTCATGGCCCCTCTAAAGCAAGCCATCTCTTAATGATGGATTTTTTTAGTATGCTAGATGGATAAATAATTGCCTTCTTAAGTAAAAAGAAAGTACAATATTTTCCCTCAGGTAAGTCTGAAGTTATTTTTTTTCCTGTGGTATAGGAGGAAGAGTGGCATCTTTCAACTTTTATTTATTTGAAACTTTGTATTTATTTATTGTGTGTGTATGTGTGTGTGTGTTTGTGTGTGCGTGTGCGTGTGCGTGTGTGCATGCACACATCAGGGCTTCTTGCTACTGCAAACAAATGCCCATCAGTTCTATGTATGTCATCAGCATCTGTTAAATGTGTTTGTTCTGAGGCATCTTGCTATGTAGCCAAGATTGGCCTCAATTTCATGATCCTCCTGCTACAGTCTCCCAAGTGCTGAAATCTCTGGGTATTGCCACCATGCCAGACTTAGGCTATTGACATCTTTTTTAAATTTTTTTTTATTTGTTTATTTTCAAGCAGAGAGAGGGGGGGAGAGGGAGAGAGAAAACCAGGGCCACCACCTTGTGGGTCTGGCTTATGTGGGTACTGGGGAATTGAACCCAGGGCCTTAGACACTAGAGGCAAGTGCCTTAACTGCTGAGCCATCTCTCCAGCCCTCTTGACATCTTAATGTAAATTCAGAGATTCTCTTTGAAAACAGAAAGAGTGTGACAGCATGGATTCTGGTATGACTCGAGTGAAAGCAGCCAGGCGATGAAGTACAGCCCAGCACACCTCACAGCTCCCTCAGCCAACTGTCAGGCACTGCTTTCAGGAACTGATGTGTGTCACCTAATCCTCTCCATAAACACCATCGAGAAACTAAGAGGATTTAAATAGCAACTTTATTTAGTGAAAAAAGAGGTGATTTTTTCCCCCAGGCTATAGGTTCCTCTTGGCGGAAAGAGGTAAACTTCCACACACTAGCATTTTGCACCTTTGGATAATATTTTATGTTTAATCATGCAGTACACTAGTGTTGTAATGGCAACCATTCCTGGTCTTCATTATCCAAAATGTATGCAAACTCTTCTGTGGAGAAAGCTCTTTCTTGTATAAAATATTCAATGTGAGGTATTAAATAATTTCAGATGTTGGATCATAACTATAGTGATATATAATGGTATGTACACAATGTACTATGCTGAAGTCTTAAATATTAGAATATTTGTATAAGGTCCCTTTCAAGAAGTTACTCCCCAGCCTGGGCTAGAGCAAGACCCTACCTGGAAAAACCAAAAACAAAGAAGTTACTCCCATCAATCAGAGAGTCCTAATTGGAGACTCTTTAAGTCCCTACACAGCTGGTCTTCTTAAAGCCTGGCTCTTAAAGTAAATTAATATACTTTCTTCTATGTTCTATGTTTTCAAATAGTAGGTGAATGGATTTCCATTTTTCCATTTCATTTTATATGTCAATCCTATATCTCACAACTGGATGTAAAATATCAAACCAAGACCATTTATCATAAAATAAGTAAGCCAGCAGCTCCATATTTCTTTTCTATGTAAATGCCTCAAAGGTAAATCGCCTGTCATTTCCAAAGAAACATTCATGACCAGTTTTATGTTGCATTCCAATAAAAAATATAAGGCTTAAAATTTTACTTACCTAAAGCAAGTCATAATATTGGAAGCATAAGTTTCAGTATTTTATGCGAGCTTTCCAGGAGCAAGTGTATGGTTCGTACCTATAACAAACGAGTTCTGAACTTAGACATTAGAGACACGTCATGTTTACAACCCTCTGGAAATACCCTTTTTCTCTAAAGTAAAGCTCTCTTAATGCAATCAGCTAAACTAAACTAAATAAGTAGCAAAACTTATAAACTTGGGACTTTACTCTGTTCCTTCCTTCTCATGGGCAGGAGAAGGAATCTTTCCTTAAGCACCTCTCAAGTTCTATCTATAATCTAATAAAAATCTCTCTAAAACTAAAAAACTACAAAGTCATTTTCTATCACCAAGTTCATAGGTGATAAATTAAAGTTCATTTTTACCGAAACTGCATATATTCGATTTTCTTATATGCAATCCAAAGTCTGTACGAACTCACCTTCCCTCCACTAAACTTTGCTTCATTTGGACCAAGTCTGCAAGGTCTGTTCAACCTGAGGCCACGGGCTGCATGCATCCTGGGATAGCTATGCATGAGTCCTAACATGCTTGTAGGCAATAATGTCGTGTCGAAGTATGTGAAATTTGGACACCTCTTATTAGACTTTCAAGATATACTCTTTACTAATATATCTTTCTTCACGAAAGATATTGACCTCACAATGACGTCAGTATAGAAAGGCCCACTTTTCAACATTTAATTTTTAGTATTAGCTTCATTAAGTTATACTCACATACAATTCACCTATTTAAAATGGCAACTCAACGTTCTTTATAGTATGTTACAGATATGCAAGTATCACCAAAATCAATTTTTGACATTTTCATCACCTAAAAAGAAACTCTGTGCCTCTCAGTCTTCTCATCTCTGGCTCCTAACTAGTCACTAATCTTCTTTATGTTTCTATAGATTTTCCTATGTATACATCCCATAAAGATAGAATCATTGAATGTATGCTTTCACTTAGCATGTTTTCAAAGTTTGTATTGTTTGTATTCCTTTTGTAACTAAATAATAATTCAGTTGTATGGCTATAATATAGTTTATTTATTTAATTATAGTTTTTGTGTGGTCATGTTTTTATTTCTCTTGAATACATGGCCAGGAGTGGAATTACTCCATGTCAATTTCTGAGCAATTGCATTACATGACTGTTTTCCATTGTATCCATCATATTCTCAGCAGCATTTTAACAGATACTGGTTTTTTTCTTTTTTAAAAAAATATTTTATTCATTTTCAAGCAGAGAGAGAGAGAGAGAGGGAGAACCAGGGCCACCACCTTATGTGGGTACTGGGGAATTGAACCCGGGGCCTTAGGTACTGGAGGCAAGTGCCTTAACCGCTGAGCAATCTCTCCAGCCCAGGTAGAAACTGTTCTTTTTAAAGGCATTTTCATTTGCATGCAGAGAGAGAGAGAGAGAGAGAGAGAGAGAGAGAGAGAGAGAGAGAGAGAGAGAGACATAGAGAGAGAGTGTTCCAGGGCATCCAGCTTCCAGATACACTCACATCTCCACTGGGGAATTGAACCCTGGTCCCCAGGCTTTGCAGGCAAGCACCTGAACCGCTGAGCCATCTCTCCGGTGATACTGGTTTCTTATACTTACCATTATCTGTCCTTTTCTTGATTTTTCTTTGCTTTTGTGTTTTTCAAAGTAGGGTCTCACTTTAGCTCAGGCTGACCTGGAACTCATTCTGTAGTCCCAGGCTGACCTCAAACTCACAGGATCCTCCTACCTCTGCCTCCTGAGTGTGTGCCACCACACCATGTTTGGTTTACAGTTTCAAGGTGAAGTTCCATCATGATGAGGAAAGACAACCAGTTTTCACAGCTCCACAGCTCCACAGCACAGGGAAGAAGTAGAGAGAATGAGCTTGCTGAGAGCAAGTTATAACACACCATGACTGTTGTCAGCAACACACCTCTTCTAGCAATGCTCCACCTCTCAAAAGTTCCACCCAAAGGCCAGGCATGATGAAGACATCTTTAATCTAAGCACCTGGTAGCATTGCGACGAGTTCAAGGCCACCCTGAGAATACACAGTGAATTCCAGGTAAACTTGGGCTAGAGCAAGACCCTACCTCAAAACAACAACACAAAGAAATTTCCACCCGTTGAGGATTAAGTGAAGTTTAATCACAAACATACGAGGGTATGCATGACATTTTACATTCAGCAAGTGCCTTTAACCATCTCCCTAGCATTCCTTTTTTTTTTTTTTGTTCTTTGAAGCAGGGTCTCACTCTAGGAAATCACTTTGTAGAGCAGGGTGGCCTTGAACTCATGGTAATCCTCCTATCTCAGTCTCCTAAGGCATATGCCAGTATACCTGGGTCCCCTTCCACACCCCTTTAAATTTTTTTTTTTTTTTTTGGTTTTTCGAGGTAGGGTATCACTCTAGTCCAGGCTGACCTGGAATTCACTATGTAGTCTCAGGGTGGCCTTGAACTCATGGTGATCCTCCTACCTCTGCCTCCCAAGTGCTTGGATTAAAGGCGTGCGCCACCATGCCCGGCTCAACCCCTTTAAATTTTTAAAAAATATTTTTATTTATTTGTTTGCAAGGAGAGATGGAAGAAAGAAAGAGAAAGAAAGAAAGAAAAGAAAGAAAGAAAGAAAGAAAGAAAGAAAGAAAGAAGAAAGAAAGAAAGAAAGAAAGAAAGAAAGAAAGAAAGAAAGAAAGAAAGAAAGAAAGAAAGAAAGAAAGAAAGAAAGAAAGAAAATGAGTGTGCTAGGGCCTCTTGTGACTACAAATGAACTCCAGATGCATGTGTCACTTTGTGCATCTGGATTTATGTGGATATTGGGGAATCAAATCTAGCCTAGTAGTCTTTGCAAGCAAATGCCTTTAACTGATGAGACATCTCTCTAGCCCAGTACATTTTGCATTCAAACCACCACATGATGCTAAGCATCCATTCAAGTGGTTATTGGTCAGGTATATAGCATCTATTAAGATCCTTTGTCCATTTTAATGAGTAAATGTAATTTTATTATTGAGCTATAGGAAATTTTTATATATTCTAGATAAAAGTCCTTGTTCAATGTATGAATTGTTAATATTTTCTTCCATTTAATGAGCTGCCCTTTTATTTTCTTGATAATGTCCTTTACACAGAAATGTTTTTAATTATGATGAAATCCAGTTGTCTATTTTTTAAAAACATTTTTATTTATTTGCAAGGAGAGAGAGAATGAGAATGGGCATGCCAGGGCCTCCTGTCACTGTAAAGGAATTTCAGACGCATTTGTCACCTTGTGCATCTGGCTTTACATGGGTATGGGGGAATCAAATCTGGGGCATCAGACTTTGCAAGCAAGCACCTTCATCCACTGAGCCACCTCTCCAGTCCCAATTTTTGTTTTAGCTCATGATTCTGGGTGTCATATCTGAGGAAATATTGGTTTCCTGAGATTAGGGGATATTTGAGATGCTACTATTTTATCACTTTAGCTCTTTCATCGAAACTGAATCAAGTTAGAGTTTGTTTTGTGTAATAGGAAGTGTCAGGCCAAGTCATTCTATGTCTGAGGCCATGCAATTGTCCCAGCACTGATGGTTACAATAAACCGATTTTTGCTCCCCTTGAACTGCTTTGTCAACCTTATAGGAAGTTAATTAACTATACATCAAGGGATTAGAACAGATTCTCAATTCCACTTCATTGGTCTGTCTAAGATTGTTTCAGTTCTCTTGAGTGAACATATGAATCTTAGAACTGGTTTGCTAATTTCTACAGAGAAGCCAATTTGCATCTGAGAATAAGTAAGTTAAATACATAGATCATTTTGGAGATTATTGCCATTTTAACAGTATTAAGTCTCCTGATCCATGAGGATAAGCTGTCTTTCCATTTCTTTAAGTCTTTTAATTCTTCCAATGAGGATTTGTGTTTTGGGGGATGTAGATTTTTCTCTTTTGTTAAATTCACTCCCAAGTTATTTGTTTATTATTCATTATTTTTTAAGATACAGTTTTATTATGGAGCTCAGGCTAACCACCAAAATCTGAATTCTCCTGTCTCAGCCTTCTGGGTGTTGAAATTATAGATGTGTGCCACTTCACTTAGCTTTTTAGTTGTTCTCAGATTATAGACGGAATTGGCTTGTGTTTCTTTCTCAGATTATTTGCTGCAAGAGTAATGATATATACTTGAAAGACAGGCATGTTGGTACACACCTGTAATCCCAGCATTTAGGAGGTAGAGGCAGGAGAGTAAGGTGTTCAAAGCCAGCCTTGGTTATATAGTGAATTTGAAGCTAGCCTGGGCTTCATGAGACCCTTTGATGGCTAATATTTCTCATCAACTTGACATGATTTAGAATCACCACAACCCCCCTGGGCATACCTGTGAAGAATTATTAGATTGGTTTGCTTGGGGTGGGCAGACTTATCCTGTGATGGCCTGAGGTCACAGACTGAATAAGAAGAAGAAGGTAATCCAAGCACTATGTTTCATTTTCTTCCTACTAAAGATTGAATGTGACCAGTGCCTCAGACTCCTACCACCATGACTGTCCCACCGCAGAGAACTGTAAACTGAACAAAGCCTTCCTCCCTTTACTTGCTTTCATTAGGTATTTCATCAAAGCAATGAGAATAGTAACTAATACAGACCCTAACTCAAAAAGAAGAGAGAGAGAGAGAGAGAGAGAGAGAGAGAGAGGAGTGAAGAAAAGAAGGAGGAAGAAGGAAGAATTGATTTTTGTAAATTGATTTATATTCTGAGGACTTGCTGAACTCGTTTATTACATCTAACAGTTTTTTAAAATTATTTTTTATTTATTTTCAAGAAGAACATGAAAGAGAGAGAGAGAAGAGACAGGGAGAATAGGCATGCCAGGGCCTCCAGGCACTGCTAAGAAACTACATGCTCACTTTGTGCATCTGGCTTTCCATGGGGACCGGGGAATTGAACTCAGGCCATTAGTCTTTGCAAGCAAGCACCTTAACTGCTGAGCCATCTCTCCAGCCCACATCTACTAGTTTTCAGTGGATTTTTTAGTTATTTCTACAGAGACTGTTTTACTTCTTTCTTGGTCTTTCCTGACTAGAATGTCCAGTACAATTTTAAACAACAATGGCAAGGGTATCCTTGCCTTGTTTTTAATCTTATGGAGAACATATCTAGTCTTTCACCATTAAATGCGCTAGCTGTGGGTTTCCATAGATGCTTTTTTTTTTAAAGGTAGGGTCTCGCTCTAACCCAGGCTGACCTGGAATTCACTATGTAGTCTCAGGGTGGCCTTGAGCTCACGCTGATCCTCCTACTTCAGCCTCCCTAGTGCTGGGACTAAAGGTGTGCACCACCACACCCAGCTGCAAGCATATTTTTTTCTAGATTATTAAGGTTTAATTATTTCCATCATCAACTCTGATTCCCATGGCTTATGTTGATGTTTGATCATAAGTAATGGAGTTTTATTTTTAAACAACTCAGCAACTACCTCGGTTAATTCACTGAGTAATTGTTTCATTCCACTTTTGTCATATAATAAAGATTATATGCAAAAGACCCATCTGTCCACTATATTGTTTGTGGTACAAAATTCATGTTTCCATCCTAATTTCTTTTTTTAAAAACTGCTCAATTATCCAACAAAATCTGGCAGAACTGCCCATCATTCATTGCTATCAGCTTATTGCTGGGAAGCACACTTGAGAACCAGTTGCCTGTTATAGTACTTCCAACACTTGTTCCAAGAAATTGGCCCAACAGTGGGAGTTGGAGCTAAGCCTAGTCAGAACCCTTCTCTAAAATTGATCTTTGAATCTTCGGGAAATAGTTATGTCTGAGACAGTAACTTGAACAATGCTTCTCATATTTCCTGTAAACTAGAAGCTTTACTGGAGACTTGCTCAGGCTCAGATTTTTCATTCTGATCTAAATTCTTCATAGATGTAATTCTATGCAGAGACAACCAGCTCTAGGGGTCTAGGTCAGAGGTAGAGTGTCAGACTAATCTCCAGGCCTGCAAAAAAGAAAGGGCAGGAGGGAGAGAGGAAGAGAGAGAAACTAGTTATCAAATTTAATGAAAACGTTATCTTGATTGATCATTACATACTATATTACTATATATGTGCATCAAATTTTTTTACAGTGCCTCATAATTTTGTATATATAAAATAATAATTTAAAAAGAAACAATCAGATTTCCTGGATTCTCTTTTTGAAGTATAAGCAACCATTAATTCTCAATACCTAGATGATGATATATTAATTTTTATCATTCCTCTGTCATGTATTAGATTATTTCTTTTTTGACATTTTAGGTAATATATATCAGCATATATTCTATAAAATGAATTTCATTATGATATTTTTAAGCTTCTTTGCTGCTGTTTATTTTGTTTTCTTGTAGTGCTAGGGACGAAATCCAGACCCTTGCGCATGGGCTAGGCAAGCACTCTACCACTGAGCAATTATATTCTCAGCTCATTAAGACATATTCATATATGTAAATAATGTACTTTGATCATATTCTCCCCTCTGTCAACCTTTCCGATCTACCCATCCTCTTCTAGTGGTCCCTTTCATATTCCCAAATGGCCCTCCTTCTAATGAGGGAATTTTAAAGGGACAAAGGAAGGGAAAGGAACCCCTCACTTCACAGTCCGATTGAAGCCTCTCGCCACATAAAAGTCAAGAATTCCAGCACAACTAACAAACTTTACTTGAAGATTGCCTACATGGAGACAATATTCCTTCTGTACAAATATATTTCAGATAAGAATGACGAAATAACATTTAACCGTGTTTCGTGCTTGGGAACATAAGACCTTTGCGTATAGCCTTTACTCTTTTTCAGGATATTTCCTGGGAAGCTTACAAATAAGGCTATGCACTTGCTTATAGTACAAACAACTTTCCCTACAACTCTTGTGACCTAGAGCCTTACACTATCAGATGTAGTGCTATCTAGTGCACATCAGATCCACCTTATTGGCTCACTTAAGTTTCTTGGCAACATTTTGAGAGGTAACTTCAGAAGCCATGTAATGGCTGCTGGCTGTTGTACAGATACTTGAGCATGACTCCTCTCCTCCTCCTCTTCCTTCTTTTTTCCTCTTTTTTCTTCTTCTTCCTCTTTCTCCTCGTCCTTCTCCTCTGTGATGGTTTGATCTAAGTGTCCCCCACAAACCTATGTGTTCTGAAAGCTTGATCCCCAGCTGATGGCAGTTTTGGAACCTTGTTGAAGGTTTGTTGTTTGGGGTGGGCTTATGGGGGCTATGGGCAGTTTCCCCTTACCAGTGTTTGGCACTCCTTCCTGCTGCTGTTTGCAGTGCTGTGGTGGAGGTGATGCCCACCCTCTGCTCATGCCATCATTTTCCCTGCCAGGATGGAGCTTCCCCTTGAGTCCTAAGCCAAAATAAACCCTTTCCTTCTACAAGCTGCTGTTTGTCAGGTTCTTTGTTGGAGCAACAAGAGAAGTTACAACACCCTCCTCCTCCTTCTCTTCTGTTTCCTCCCTCTCCTCCTCCCTCTCCTCCTTCTCTCTTGCTCTCTCTTTTTCTCTCTCAAAGCCCACACCTGTGCTTGGGTGTGTACTGTTCTTTCTCTGAGCACCTTTCTTTCTATTAACCCCATGCTTAAATTTCTGTTAAAATCTCTTCTTAATGAACTCCAATTCTGCTTCATACTAGCTGAAATTTTTGAACAGCAAGGTCAGGAATCTCAGCTTCATTCAGCTGACCAGGGCTTTCTGCAAACGACCTTTGTGCTGCTGCAGGTGGCAGCGTAGAGCTGTGTCTCTGACTGTGCCCATTGCTGCTTACTATTCATGCCCTTCAAAGAAAAATCTGGATTCTGCACGACAGAAAACAAAATATTTGTCCGCGTCTTACTTTTTCCCCTTATTCTCATATTTTGCTAGCTCTATCCATATTTCTATAAACAGTATAACTTCTTTCTTAGTTATGTATATATGCTAATTTTCTTTATCCATTCATTGAAATTTTTAAAAAAATAATTAAAATGCTCTGAATGGGATTCTCACTATTGGTATATAGACAAGCACTTTATTTTTGTTTCATTTTGTATATTGCTGCTTTACCAAAAGTGTTTAAGCGTATTCTGGTGGAGTCTTTAGTGTCTTTTAAATATAGGATCTGGGCTGGGGATATGACACAGAGGTCATGCCACCTGTATTGTAATTAGGGGTATTCACTTCTTCCTTTCCTTCTTGCACCCCTTCTTATTCTCTTACTTTATTGTTGTAGCTAAAACTTCTAACATGATATTGAACAAGACTTGTGGGATAAACACCCTTGTTTCATTTATGATTTCAGAGAAATACTTTGAGTTTTCCCCATTTAGTGTAGCATTAGCTCTAGGCTTTTCATGTATAGTATTATTGTGTGTGTTGTCTAGGCTTGAACTTGTGATCCTCTTGCCTCAGCCACCCAAGTGCTGATACAGGTATGTATGTACCAGCACTCCAGGCTTTGTTTTGTTGATCTACATTCCTTCTATTCCAAGTTTCTTCAGGGATTTTATTATGAAGGAATGCTGAACTTACCAAAGGTTTTTCTTCATCTATTGAAACCATGTGATTTCTGTCCCTGATTCTATTTATGTGTGAAATATATTAATGATTTATATATGGTAAACTACCCTTGTATTGTATGAAACCTGTTTGATCAAGCTGTATGATCTTTTTAATATGCTGTTGAATGTAGTTTGCTAGTTTTGTATTGATAATTTTTGTATCTATGCTTATGAAGGAAATTGGTGTACACTGTGGTGGGAGGGATCCTTATTTGTTCTGGTATGGGAATATTAGATCTACAGAATAAATTTGGCAGTATTTCTTTCCTTTATATTTCATGAAATCATTGAAGGAGCCTTGGAATTAGTTCTTCTGTAAGGTCTAGTAGAATTCACCAATGATTCTGTTCTAGGCTTTTCTTTACTGGGAGAATCTTATTACTGTTTCAATCTTGTTGCTTATTAGATAACTGTTAAGTTGTTTTTATCTTTACATACTTCTATAGGTCACATGTTTAGAAATTTACCCACACATTCTGACCTCTTATTAGAATATAAATATTTAGCTGGGTGTGGTGGCTCACGCCTTTAATCCCAGCACTCAGGAGGCAGAGGTAGGAGGATTGCCATGAGTTCAAGGCCAGCCTGAGAATATATAGAATTCCAGGTCAACCTGGTTAGAGTGAGACCGTCCGTACCTCTAAAGATGTGTGTGTGTGTGTGTGTGTGTGTATGTGTTTGTGTATATGTGTATATGTGTGTGTATGTGTGTTTGGTTGTGTATATGTGTGTATGTGTATGTGTGTGTCTTTATATGTATGTGTATGTATGTGTGTATATTTGTGTGTGTAAAAAGTTTTTAAGTGATTTCATAATGATCTGTCTGGATCCACTGACATCTGCTAATCTGTTATAATGTCACCTTTTCTTCTCCAATTTTATTCATTTGGTTCTTCTCTCTCATTGTCAATAAGTTTAGCTAAGAATTTATCAGTCTTGGCTATTTTTTAAAAGAAATAACTATTTTCTTGATTCTTTGCACTGTTCTTTTATTATCCGTTTTATTAATTTCTCCCCTGATCTTTATTCTTTCTTTTCACCTATTAGTTTGGGGTTTTTCTTGTTTTGTTTTCTTAGAACTTGTGTGAGGCATCATTAAATTCCTATTGGAATTCTCTACTGTTATTTTCCCATTCTATGTTGTTAATTTTAGTACTCTTATTTGGGGCAAGTGAAATTATCTTGAAAATGTCACAAAGATTATTTAGCGCTTCAAAAGAATTCAAGGTAGGAGGATCTCTGTGAGTTCCAGGTCATCCTGGGACTACAGAGTGAGCTCCGAGCTCCGGGTCAGCCTTGGCTAGAGTGAGACCCTGCCTAAAAAATAAACAAACAAAAAATAAAATAAAATAAAAACAAGGGAAAACAAATTTTTCCTTCAACAACATGTTAACTGTAGTTTATTATAACTTTTCTACTTTCCACACTTTTTAGTGTTTAAAATTTTTTGAGGTTTTGCAGGTGGCTCCGTGGACAAAGTGCTCGCCTCTGAAGCCTGAGTCTTAGACTCCATGTCACAAGCTGGCAGCTGTGGTTGACTTCTGTAACCCTAGCACTCTGACTGCAAGGTGGGAGGCAGAGACAGGAGAATTTCCTAGAAACTCCTGGTGGTGAGCACAGGAAAAAAAAAAGCAAGATTCAGAGAAACCCTGCCTCACATGAGGAAGAACGGTGAGGATGGAGCTGAAAGCTGTCTTCTGACTTCCACAGGCATGCCGGGGCTTTCTCTCTCACACACATGCTTACACAAATAAATGAATAAAAATAAAACAATTTAAAAGTTCCTTCCTTCCTTCTTTCTTTCTTTCTTTCTTTCTTTCTTTCTTTCTTTCTTTCTTTCTTTCTTTCTTTCTTTCTTTCTTTCTTCTTTCTTTTCTCAAGTCAGGATCTCACTCTAGCCCAGGCTGACCTGGAATTCACTATATAGTCTCAAGAAGGCCTTGAACTCATGGCCACTTACCTCTGCCTCTCCAGTGGCAGGATTAAAGGTGTGTGTAATAACATTTTGCTTAATACACAGCACAAATTGTTCGGGTATACATATATATTTTCTTCATATCCTCACTGTATTGGTTTTTATCTATTAGTTACTGATTGATTGATGGCAAGGGCCTCACTTTAACCTAAGCTGACCTGGAACTCATTATTAGCCCTGTCTGGCCTTGAATTGATGATGATCCTCTTAACTCCGTCTCCTGAGTGCTGGGATTAAAGGTATGAGCCAGCATACCAGACTAATTTTTATCTTTTTTTACTTTTGAAAGTTCATAACAGTAGCATATTAGAAGAAAGCCCAGTTTTACTAATATCTTAATATTTTCTGGAAAGAAAGGTAAAGAAGTTTAAAGTCATACCAGATTCTGATAAATCATAAATACATGTTGTGATAACTAAGGAAACTACTAAGAGTGTGACAAATAGTAAATAAGTCAATAATTTTTCAGTTAGTCATGGGCCAAAGATAGAGAAATTTAATTCAATTAATAAGTGGACACTTGGATTAAGTAAGAGAAATTTTAATAAAACACGTTTCAGAAGACAGATCCTGGGGTTCAACCCAAAGGTGTATTTGGCCGGGCGTGGTGGCGCACGCCTTTAATCCCAGCACTCGGGAGGCAGAGGTAGGAGGATCGCAGTGAGTTCGAGGCCAGCCTGAGACTACAGAGTGAATTCCAGGTCAGCCTGGGCTAGAGTGAGACCCTACCTCAAAAAACCAAAAAATAAAAAATAAAATATGTTTCAGAAGACAAGAATAGCTTACTTTAAAAGGTAGTTAAAAATCTCAAGTAACCGGTGCTTATCTTTTTATCTTTCACTCATGACTATCTTACCTTTTTATAGTAAATCCTGAGAAGCCAATTATTTCCCCAAACATTTGTTTAAAAATCTTATGCATTGCATTCTTAACCAAAAAATAAATTGCAGCCCAAATGCCCATCTATGGAGGAATGGACAGCGAAACTGTGGTATATTTATATGATGGAACTCTACTCAGCTGAAAGGAAAAATGACACATCGAAATTTAGAAAAAAATGGTCTGACTTTGAGCAGATCTTACTAAGCGAACACTCAAAAGAACAGAGATTTGAACGCCGCATACTCTCCCTCATATGCGGACCTT
>PVHP010031866.1:0-20718 GCA_004024765.1 Zapus hudsonius | reverse complement strand
CGGTCTTCCTGGCCCAAGTGTGTTGTCACTGATGGGTGTCATGCCTCCGGACTGTCTCCCCCACCACGGCTCTCACAATCTTTCCGCCCCCTCTTCCGCTTAGTTCCCTGAGTCGTGGTGGGTGAGTAATAAGGCTGCTTTATTGTTGCGGGCTTAGAGGTCCTTGTGTCGAAAATCCTTGGTTCCTGTCTCAATGGCCATTCATCCAACTCAGGACAAGCCTAATATGTTTGTGTTTTGCAGGATACAACGAGAGAGGTGTGGCCCATCTAACCTTACCAACCAACCTTAGGCCGATGGATGAGATCCTGACAAGAGAGGAGCCACCACAGTCATATCAGGGAGGATCCATAAGGAACTCAGCAGACAATGAATGATGAACAAGGGACCTATAACCACAGTCATTGAATCAATACATTTGGATTTTTTAACACTTCTTTTTATATTATTTTTCTTGGTTTGAAGAAGGTCAGGATTCAGATTTGCATGAGAGTAATTCACGAATGCACCCAAGTAAAACACCCCTTTTTCTTCTCATCTTTAACCCGCGATTAGCTTGCTCTTGCTGTCTCTCACAGAGGAAACTTTCTAGGAACCCAAACTGTATGTGTTCCCTATAGTTCTCTTTTTCTCATTTTTGACACAAGCTCTCTTTTTTTGTCCATATACGGCTTCAGCAATCCAAATGAGTATGACGCTGGTAAATACCTCCAGGGTTAGTTACAAAGGGAGTTTTAATCTCTCTATGTTTGGGTACCTGAATTATTTGTTAATGGCAAGCTCAGTTATAAGTGTGAAAGAATATTTTATATATTTTATACTCTTTTGAGGATATTATGGACATATGATATTCCATTAGCATATCTTAAGCACAATATGTCTGGAAATGGAATTTCCACTAGTGTTTTGAAATTGAAAGCATACCATTCTTCCCTCTTTCCTATATATTCTGACATTTACACATCTTTTAAATTCCTTTCCTCCAGCTACAAGCCCTAAACTCTTGACAAAATATACTTGAAATTTCCCAGCAATTTTCCCGATTATTTTAACCAAACAAGAACACGCATTTATACTCATTCAATCATGAAAGGATCTTTACATATTTCTAATGTTGGTATGAATTTGTGCGAGAACACCATTGCTTAAGCCATGGCATAAACTCTATTTTCCAAATGAGTAATGTTGGAAGGCAACCAAATCGGAACTGCAAAGTGCTAAACACAGAACTATTTTTATACGTTAAGTCACATAACATTCTTCTTTTCCACTGTTCCAAAGATTGAATTTGGTTTAGAAATAGGAGGCTCTGTGTATAGTTCACGTCCCTGAGAAAATGCTTGGTAATAACTATCTTAGTTTATGTGCATTTTGTGGGGTACCATACAGTCACTTTTGTTGAAAGTTGCAAATTCTACCAATAACCTCTCAATGCTCAACTTTGCATGAAGTATTAGGATAGGATGTGAATGATGCAAGTGCCACATACAGCAGCTCCTGTTGAGTATCAAATAATCAAAATGCTGTGTGTGTCAGTGAGAGGCTATTGTATAGATCAGAAGTCTATAACATAGTCACAGTTCCTATGGTTTGACCTTTATATTGTCAAACTTAACCATTAACAGTTTCCTTTAGTTGTAAGTTTTATAAGCAAATAAGCACTAGCAAACATACAAGAATTTTTTTGAATCCAAAATAGTTTTTGCCTATTGAATAGTCATAGTAACTATGGTTTTAGTTGGTAATTTCTGAGTGGATTCTCTGTGTTAACACAAAATTCTGTATTTCTTAATCTTGTGCAACTTTGCAGATCAGGAAAAGGGGTTTAGAAAGTATGCTTAATGCTTTACCTTTCCTTGTAAAATTAATTAACCAAGATTTGGGGAGGTACAAGTATTTGACATAGTCTTTGAGTTAAGGATTTTAATATTTTAACATGCTTAGTCAATTTAAGAAACGCTTAGAGTATCCATTCAATTGTTCTTAACTCTGTTAGGATGCCAGGTATCCGTCAATCTTTATGTTTATGTTAACATTTTCTCAACCCTGACCTGAGGTGTTCAGCTTTGGGTGAAAAAGAAATGAATGTCTGGAGAGCTGCCTCAAGCATCAGGGCCTAAGAGGGCCTGAGGTCACCTGAATATGACTTTCCACCACTCACTGAACAGATGAGTGTCACCATGCACATCTGCAACCTCAGTCCTATGGGGAGCAAACAGAAAATGGCTGAAGTTTGAAAAAAAAATCCAGAGGTTTCTGGAAGCAGAGACTCCATCTCAAGGAAACTAGGAAACAGGTAGATGAGCAATGAAGGGGTGTCACCCAACTTGCTCAGTCTGTAACACATGTGCATCCACTATAGACACATAAATTACACATGTGCACATGCAGAAGAAGAGCAAAGACTTACTAGTATACCACTGGAGTGATGCAACTCCAATCTCTCAAATATACAAATATGACCAGGCTAACGGGTTTTCTATTGGTTTCACCAAAACAAGCTTGCACAGTAGTGTTCTCTAATATAGTAGTCATTAAATGATTTTATTCTAAAACACACAATAGCTGATCGATGTTCTTGTACTTGTCACACTACCTGTACAATGTAAGGAAGAGTCAATGACATATATAATTTACAAATGCAAAATAAATCCACATCCTTTTCCCCACCCAAGAAACTATATTTCCAGAATATATATGAGTGTAACTTTACTAGTGGTGTTGCCTTGAGTTGGCCCCCAGTATGCAATAAGTACACCAATTATAAACTATACCATGGGATACACTTTCTTGTTGATTCTACCAACTTTGAAACTTACAATCTTCTTTGAGAAAAAACTCTCTTAGAGTATATGAACAAAGCCTCTTGGGAATCTTTCTTCATCTAACACCAAGCATCAAGTCCACATAACCCTTTCAATCTCAAGTGACCTTAGAAATGTCAACAAAATAAAAAAAATCAAATTAAGATACATAATGAATCATAGTTTAAATCAGTAACATTTCTGGGAAAAGTCCTTCTGGGTCTCTTTCCTGTTATAGTCACCATTTGTGGGTGGCTTTTTACTTTTTAACCCTTTCTATTTTTTTAACGATGTTGACAGCTGACACACATATAGACAACATACCATTCTCAAAATCCCTTCCCACCACTCTCCCTTTATTTCTCATGTTCCCCCTCCACTGAATCCCATTTTCTTTCTAACTAGTCTCTACTATTTTTTATACTTTTAAAAATATTTTATTTATTTGAGAGAGAGAGAGAGAGAGAGAGAGAGAGAGAGAGAGAGGCAGACAGAGAGACAGAGAGAATGGGCACAACAGGGCCTCCAGCCACTGCAAATGAGCTCCAGACACATGCACCCTCTTGTGCATCTGATTTTACATGGGCACTGGGGAATCGAACTTAGGTCCTTCTGCATTGCAGGAAAATGTCTTAACCGCTAAGCCATCTCTTCAGCCCAAGTCTCTTTTGATGCAATCATTTTTTCCCTCCTATTATGTGGGTCATGGCAACATTGCACCGATTGTTATATAAAGCTTGCAGGGTTCACTGCTGGTTAACACTCCCAATGACTTTTCCCCACAAAAGGCTGGATAGCTCTTTCCAGCATCTTGACAGCTAGTCAGCAGGAGCTTCCAGCACAGCTCCATCTTGATTTTTCAGTGACGTACCTGTGGGAGTGTTTAGCAATAGGGTCTTACCATCTAGTTCTTGTGAGCAACCAAGAGCCTGGCTAGAGCCTATAATGTTTTGGGAGCATTAGGGGCCTCTGACCAGATGACACTGACACTGAAAATTTCACCTGACACTGAAATTTTCTTGGAACAATCCATAGCTTCTACACATAGCATTATTCACACCCACGTGATACTTCTGTCCAAACTCTCTTTTTTAAAAACATATATATTATTAGCTAGTAAAAAAAAGTAGGTTTCCATATGGCTTATTCATAGAACCTTTAATTTTGATTATTCTTCCACCCATCCCTCCTATTTGTTTATTTTTTATCTTATTTTTATACGTAAGGCTTTATTGAGGCATCATTGATACAAATGACAAGTATTTAATAATTCTATTATTATATAATAAGTTTGGATATATAAGTATGCCTGAAACTAAACATATCCACTATATTGGAAACTTTCTTTATTTCTTTTATTTTTATGTTCATGTGTGGTATGGAATTTAACATGAGATTTATTCTCTTCACCTATTTTAAAGTACACAATACTATACGATTAACTATAGATACTTTGTTGTACAACAGATCTCTAGAATTTGTCTAATATGATGAAAACCTTTATATTTCTGGTTTTATTCTTTTTGGCTGTTGTAACAAGCTGCCATAGGTAGGGTGACATATATACAAAAAATATTTCAACATCAAGATCTTGCCATATTTAATATTTGATAAGAGCCATTTCCTCATAGAAAACTTATTTTACCTCACTTTATTTGATGGAAGAGGAGTGAGGTCTCTCTTTTATAATGACTCTCATCTCTTTCACAAGGGTTCTGCGATTATAACCCATTATCTGGCCCAAAGACCCTATAATTAGAGGGTAATGATTTCAATTTAACTATTAAAAATCACTTTACATGTGTTGATTGTATATATTATTGGAGGCCAGGCCCTTAAGGAGCCTTAAGGGCCAATGGTCCTTCTCTTCTGTGGGAGAAGTCATAGAGTGAGGCATTCTCCGTTGGTTTTAGCTGAGCTGGCTTGGAGGAGGAGCTGTCATAGGTAAAGTGAATTTCTTCCCTTATAGCCGTGATTGTTCTCAGCTGCAGTGCTTTGATTTCTTAACTGTATTCTTGCTGCCTCATGAGGGATTTTAATGTGGTACTGTATCTGTGTTTCTGTGGAGGATGAAGGCTGGGACTGCTAGCACCACTCCTTACTTATCAAAGTACTGTCAGTGACTTTTAAACTCTGCACAATTGATTAAACTATTGTGAGGTCATGAATGGACTTGTTGGTGAAGGGGAAGTTTATGTGACTATAAAGTTTATAAATAGAAATTGATCAGATAGCAGATCCAATGGCCACAGTTCACCCAGGAGCATCTATTATTTTAACACTAATAATGGGATGGGTAAATATTACCATCTATATGTCCGACTTGTTACTCAGAAAGTAGAATTCGGAAACATTGTGATTACTTCTTACCATATAGAGTATTAGGATCATCGTGGGAGATTGAACTATAGACAAGTCCACTTCTTTGTAAGGGCTGTTCAATGTTTGTTTGCTTATTTATTTAAATAAGCTCCATGGACAAGTTTGGTTCAATGGTCAAATTGCTCATATAGAACAGCCAGCATCCAAGATTTCATGTTTTGTGACCAAGTAAAACAGGACTTCTTCATTGCCCACTTTATATGCAGGAAAAAAAAAACCCTCAAGTTCCACTTAGCTCTATTATGAAGTGGCATTTTTTTGATCTAAAGAACTCTATAAAAAAGAATATTAACCGTCAATTCATTAATGGTTCTGATCTTTGCTTGCATTGACATAGAGCTTAAAGGCAAGTTTCAAATTCCGCTTGATAGTTTGAATATATACTATTTGAATTGTTGTAAGAGGCAAAACCACATTGTGACTGAAAAGATAAGGTGTGAGAGGTGAGCAGTGGGAGGAAAAGGCTGACTCGGGTCCCTTCAGTCTCTACCAGCATCTCCTTGAAGGGGGTTTTCAGGCTAGCAGTGAGCCCCATAGTGATTACAAACAACCTCATTGAGGAAGGCCCTCAGTGGAATGGGGCAGGGGAGAGGATACATAAGAATATAATCCAGTGGGAATACAACCAATTTGCATTATGTTTATATATTGAAATTTTCATTAAAAAAGAAATGCTGGGCTGGAGAGATGGCTCAGCGGTTAAGGCACTTGCTTCCAGGGCCTAAGGCCCTGGGTTCAATTCCCCAGGACCCACATAAGCCAGACCCACAAGGTGGTGGCCCTAGTTCTCTCTCTCTCTCTCACTCTCTCTCTCTCTCTCTCTGTATCTCTCTGCTTGAAAATGAATAAATAAAATATTTTTTAAAAATAAAATAAAATAAAAAAGAAATGCTGACTTGAAATGTGCCCTGGGCCCAGGTCAGAGAAGGTTGGCTGTCAGGGTAGAACTAGAGAAACTTGGTCCAAATTTTCCATGAGACAAATCATGTCACTTGTGTGCTCTCCCTCTTGAGTCACACACCGCAGGATACATGGTCTTCTTGGCTATGGATTTAGTGGACACTCAATTGCCATCAGTTACCATTCCACATAACCACTCTGCAGGTCTTGACTATAATGATCATTCCTCTTTGCTGAAGTTCTCTCCTAAGTGGATGCTGGAACACAACATTCCTGGTTTATGCACCTCAGATTATAGAGAGGGCTGATCTGTTTGGAGCCTGTATATCATCTCTACACTGCTCCAAATCAAACACAACTTAAGTATCAGCCACCAACCCAGAGTAGCACACACACTTCTAACCTCCACAACATCTGTATGTGTGCTACTCCACACCAATCCAGCTCAAACCAAAACCAGATCAATCACTGAAGAAATGACTTTTATGCCCCTGCAAACCTCCTACACAATCCACACCCACCTTCCAGCACCCCAGGGTGCCTCATTCTGATTGTAACTAGCAAGCAAAAGTTTTCTGGCAGGCACCTACCTAGGTGGTAACAGGGTGATCTCTACAACCCACCCATCTGGAATATGGAGGAGGAAGAGGAGCAAGTAGGTTTGCTCTGAAACACCCATGAGCCCCAGTAGCAAGACACAGTGGTGACTACAGCCAGAGAAGATCTCTAACCTCCAAACCATATTATATACCAGACGCCAGCCCTGAACTGCTGGCACATCTGTACCCTCTGCAACTCACATACCTGAGGTTACAGCACTTTCCCAAACCCAACCAGAACCCAGAAGAGAGCACTCACTGAATACCCAACAGAACCTATATTGGCTCCCACATTAAGAAAGCTAGACCCTTATCCAGTAATGGGAAGAAACCAATGCAAAAACAAAACAAAACAAAACACAACACATCAAGCTGAGAGTCCCCCACCAAGGCCCAGGCCAAAGGTAATACCCTATTGCTGAAAAAACCAGACGGTCATCACACAACTCCAAGAGACCCTGCTCGATCCAGATTGGTAAAAAGCTCCCAGATGGTAGCATGTGTAGTGCTAGAAGGCATTACACAGGAGCTGCCAGGGGAAATTGGTCAATGATATTTGGAAAAAGCAGAGACCACTGGTATATAACACTGACTGATATCAGGAGAATGTTGAGGACACTGCTATATGGAAGAGACCAGCAAGTCAAGAAGTGCTTGTCTGTGCAATAGTGGTGCTAAATCTCGGTGGGTAGTTAACTGCTTGGTTATTAGATCTTCTCACTGGCAAGAAATTCTTATCTGAAATGGATCCATGGAAAAATTTTATGGAGGAATCAAGATTTGCTAATACAATGTATCTAATTATTGACAATAAATATGTTTTAAAAAGTTTTGAGTAGAAAATAATGTATTGAGAATAAATACATTATTCAATTATATTATTATTTAAATCATCTCAGAAACCCATATTGCAAAATCCCCTACATCCCACTTTTGCTTGTACTTAACCTTACAATGTACTGTGGTAAAATTTTATCTCTCCAAAACATATGACACGCAAAAACAAATCTTATTACATGATATAACACACCAAGGTACCAGAAAGTGAAGATATTTATCACCTTATGTTTTACTGCTGTTGGCACACGGTTGACTGGGATCAGAGTACTTCACACTCAGGAAGAAGCCATAAATAATAAACACCAGGTCATCACTCTAGCTAAGATGAAGAAACTTACTTGGCCTGAGAGGTTTAAGACAGTATAAAACATGAATAAAAATGTAAAGATGAAGAGAGAGGGAGGGAGAGATGGGTGGGAAATACAGTGACACTTATCGGACTTTCTCACATTTCCTCTCAGGACACAGATGGTAAGCCTGGATGAGTCAGTCCACGTCAAACTTATCAAAATCCTGAGAAATGAGGTGAAAAGAAATGTAAGGGTTTATCAGCTATAGTTCTAAAATGTATAAAGCATTAAGTATTGAACTCATGGGTCATCTGTTTACTTAAATATATTTGAGCTTTGAAATTTATGATTCGTTTCTTCACCTTGCATAGTGATGTTTATATCATACTCATGCTTTTTCACTGTTTACTAATGATAATATAATAGTAATTTTATCATTTTGAGTTAGAAATGACAACTCTTTTATTATTCAGAATGCCAAGGTTATTGAAAAGCTCTACAGAAAATTGCTTGGTTTCAGTATTCTAAAGATGAAAACCTTGATATTAAGTCATGGAGTTCTATTGTTGCAAATTCTGCATAATGCATTGATACTTCAGAAAATTTCCTGAATAAATAGGAAGAAAATGGGAGCATTGCTAGGTAAAGTGAATCTCCATAATTTCTCCTTCAATATTATTATAATTATATGTAATTAAAGATTACCAATGTGAGATCTCTCTAAAATAAGTTATACAAAACTTTCTGAGGGATTCTGTGAACCCATTCCCAGTAAGGATCAACTGAAGAGAGCAGATTGTTCCCCTGCCTCTGGAGTGGGCATCATACTTCTGCAGCAGCCCAGATATAAAGACGTCTGAGGGAAAAGCAGTGCTTTTCATGTCTGTCTGCCTTCACTTCTTGCTGGTGACCACTTCTGTCCTGTTGTTTCTTTGCTGTCAGCAGAGCCCAGTTTCTACGGCTTTCCAAGGTGGACTAAAGGGCAGTGGCTATCCAGACCTTCAGTGCCCAATTGGGACTGATGAGGCATCTGGCTGTTTGGACTGAGGAGCTACTGTATTCTTGGCCTTTCCAGCATGTAGACAGCTATTGCTGGGCTACCCAGCCTGTATCTTATAGGCAATATAATAAGTCCCTTTTCATAGTATATACTAAGTCTAGTGACTTCTGGAAAACCTAATACAGGTAGAATTCTGGGTGCAAAAAGAACACACACACACACACAGAGAGAGAGAGCATTAGAGGCATAGGTATAGGGAGGTGGCTGGGATTATGACAAAACCTTATGCTAGAATGGGGTGAAATGGGATTTTTTGAGTTGAGGAAAAGTTTGTGATCTCCAAACTTTTGGGGTTTTGTATACTTTTTTTTAATCAAATAAGTGAAATAGACTGTGAAAGACAGATTATGTTATCACATTTATTCAGGTGAGTTTATAAATCCAGGGAAAGGGATAGAATGAGGATATGCATCTATATGGAGGCAAGATCTGGGAGCTCCACAGGGAGGAGCCAAGCAAGGAAGTGGAGGGAAAAGTGAGAGCTTTCCAGGGAGATTTATCCATGGTCCCCTACTACAAAGACTGATACAGACGGCCCCCGGAGGAGGATATCCAGCTGACTGGGGATGGGGAAGGGGGGCAACGGGGAATTGGGGATAACAACTCATGGCTGGCCCACTAAACAATGTAACTCATTATGAACAATAAAGAAAAACATAAAAATAAATAAAAAGAGGCCACTGCTAGAAGAAACACAGACACACAGACATGCATGAGAAGTGCCTTCGCATTAGGATAAAAAGTTAAGAGAGTCTCCTCCCACCAATCCCAGCCCAGCAGGGCTGGAATGGGAGAAGGCTTACCAGAGCAGGGACTTGAAGGTTCAGCAGGAGAGATGAACTCTCTGCCTACCTGGAAAGCCACTCTCAAGCTCACCTTCAGGCTCAGGTGAGTTCTGAGAGAGCACTGATTGGTCTTGACCCAAGGGGCTGGCACACCTGAATAGGGGGTACTGTCCTTAAAGGATGAGACTAGTTTGAACCAAACCACCAAATTCTCTTTGGGCCCATCCCTAGCTCACTACCTGAAAACAAAGCTACCTGACTAAAGCTCCCCCCCATGTCCCACCCCTCTCCTGAGAAGAAACTCTAACTGCTGTTAGAGAAAAGGGACAGTGACTATTCTTTACTTCAAGCTGAATGGAGTCTTAGAGAATGGCAGTTAAGTCTCTCCCAAGAGTCCCAGGAGAGAAACTTGTGAATCAGTGGGACAAAGTAGATAAAGAAGAAATTGTTAGATCTGATAATTTTTTTTTCAGAAAAGTAGCATAATACAAAGTCAAAATACCAAAATCCTAGCATTTCTATACAGTAATAATAATGAATGGACTGAGAAAGAAGTCAGTGAAACAATGCCATTCATAATTGCCACAAAAAGTCTAGGAATGACTCTAACCAACAATGAGAAAGATCCCCACAGTGAAGACATCAAAGAAAGAAGAGACACTTGAAAGTGGTAAAACCTCCTGTACTCATAGAATACCAGAATTCATATTGTTAAAATGGTGGTATGACCAAAAGTGATTTACAGAATTATAATTTATTTACATTTAAATATTTATTGTATTTATTTAATTATTTGAAAATAATCCTCCTCAAAGTTCCAATGGAATTATTCTCAAAAATAGAAAAAAATATTCTAATCCATATGGGAAATATAAAAGACCCTGGATAGCCAAAGGCATCTTGATATAGAAAAGCTATGCTCAATTTATCATAATGCCAGATTTCAAATTATTTTATATATTCTTATTAACAAAAGTTGTGTGACACTGACATAAACAGACATTCAGACTGATTCAATAACAATACAGGACACAGAAATAAACCCACCCAGCTATAGTAATCTGATTCCTCACTTAAACTCAATTTTATATCTGACAGGAGAATTATATCCAGAATATCTGAAGAATAAAAAAATGAAACACTAAAAATGCAAATAACTCAGTCAACACATTGGCAAGCGATCCTAATAAATTTTTTTTCAAAAAAGGCACCATACATGACCAATAAATACATGAAAGTTTTTTTGTCTTTGGTTATCAGAGAAATGCCAGTTAAAACTGCACTGCATTTTCTTCTCATCCCCATCAGAATAGCAAAAATAATAATAAAAGCAGAATAAAGAAACCCATATATACTGCTGGTAGAAAATGAATAAGTTAAACCGCTTTGAAATGATATCCTCAAACCACTAAAGATAGTGTGACCATATAATCCCTCTATACCACTTCTGACTGTGTACCCAATGGAAATAAGGGCATGTTACAGGTACCCAATGAAAATAAAGGCATGTTACAGCTACCCAATGGAAACAAAGGCATGTTACAGATATAGCTGCATGGTCATGCTTGCTGGGGCCCTATTCACAATAACTAAATTAATGGAATTAGCTTGGGTGTTGTGTCTCCCAAAAGAATTAAGGGTTTATTAAAATTGTAAATTGTCTCCAGCCAGTTCTGGCTAGAGGAAGTGTGCCACCTTGGCCAGATCCTAGGGTTCAGCCATAAGGTGTTTCTGGAATTCTAGCTATACATATGCAAAAAGCAGTCTGAGCTCAAGGCTGGAGTTTCTCTTGTTAATCAGTTAGGAGTGTGCTTGCTGGTTTCTGGAGGTGCTCTCTCTGTCCCTGCTTGGATCTGTGAAAGGGGGGCAGCCTTTTTTTCCTTAACTTCCCCTAGGTCTGTTACCTCAATAAATTCTTTCCTCTCCCAAATTGTGCCTGGATTGGAGATTCATCCCAGCAGCGTGTGGCTGACTACGACAACAGGTGTCTATCAACAAATAAATGGATAGAATAAGAATGCTAAAATAGACACAAAGGAATGTTATTTAGCCATAAAGAAGAACAAAATTTTGGTTTTACAGGAAAATACTTGGAAGAGGAGACCTTCATGTGGAGTGAAATAAACTAGGCACAAGAATACAAGTATTCTGGTTTGATCCAGGTGTCCCCCACAAACACATGAATGTGTTCTCAGTGATCAATCCTCAACTGATGGCAGTTTGGGTTTTACAATCTCAATGGACCTGTGTTGTTGGGGGTGGGCTTATGGGGGTTATAAGCCAGCTTCCCCTTGCCAGTGTTTGGCACACCTTCCTGCCGCTGTTTGCAGTGCTGTGGAAGAGGTGATGTCCAGCCCTCTGCTCATGCCATCATTTTCCCTGCCAGGATGGAGTCTCCCCTCCAGTCCATAAGGCAAATACACCCATTCCTCCACAAGCCGTTTTTGTTTGGGTTCTTTCTGCGCAGCAGCTAGAAAGCTGACTGCAACAAGTATCACAGATTTTCTTTCATATGTTGAATCTAGGGCAACAAAAAGTTTTGAATGTAGAAGTGGTACAGGAAATATGTGCAGGAAAAATGGATTGGAGGGGTTCCTGGGGAGATTAGTAGGGGAAGTGAATATGGTTAAAGTGCCTTATATGCATGTTAAAAATATCACACAGTGAAAGCTTTTCTTTTGTACAACCTGGATGTAGTAGTAATTAGAAAATTGTTGAGTCTTTGGAAGATCTTAACATTATGCAGTGCCCTAATATATGAAGACCTAACAAAGAGAACAGAGATCCGGGTCCGGTCTGTGGGGACTTTGTCCATGCCTCCAGAGTTCGAGAGGCACAGCACAAGGTTCTGCTCATTAGTCACCTGCTGACACCCTTCAGACCCCCTGCTGACCATCTCTTTAAGGTTAGGTCCCTTTAGCTTTCATCACACAGGTCACATGATAATCCATGAGGCTCCATTTTACATATAACAATGCAAATATTTGCCTGGGGTTCTCTTCCAGGGTTGTTTATTTGGAATACAGAATGAAAGTCTCTGGAAAGTTTCCAGTTATTCTGTTAGGACCCCGGACCCCCGACACAAAAGAAGACTCTGACTGATTCTCCTATGCAACACGCAAAGGGTTTTATTAAAAATAACCTGGCATGCCCAGGGCTCATGCGTATCCATAGCCGGACAGAGGCAAATGAGCCAAGAGCTAAATTCAGCAGATCTTTTAAGGAAATACAAACATACATCACAATTCAGGGAATCTTTAGAGGCTTTTCCATTAACCAGAGCATTTGCACATTCTTTCCATATCTATAGAACCCATCAGCCAGGCCATTCTCAGTAGTTACTGTGCTTAACCACAGATGCAAGATTACAGGGAAACAAAGGCAATATTATAGGAGCAGGGTGAGGTGGGAGAGGCGCATACCAACATACCATTCTGGATTAGATATTTTACTTTTTTACTTTCTTTTACTAATAATTAGCTCCCTCTTGCCTTGAGATTTTCTACTTTTATTCTAATTTTAATTTTACTCTAACAATTCATTTATATATTTCTTCAGCAGTGTTTTGTTGCTGTTTGTTTTTTAAAATTTTAATTAATTAATTCATTCATTTATTTGAGAGAGAATGCCAGGGACTCTTTCTCTTATTGCTGTGATCAAACTCCAGACTCATGCGTCACTTTGTGTGACTGGCTTTATGTGTGTCCTGAAAAATTGAATCCAGGCTGGCAGGCTTTGCAAGCAAGTGCTTTTAACTGCTGATCCATCTACCCAACCCACTGTTGTTTTATTCCAAATGATAAATGCCCAATTCCAAATGAAAAACATATTGTTTTAGAGAATCTTATTGTCTTATTTTCCCATTAGTCAGATATGCTAAAATGGTTCACAGAAACAATAACTAGCAATCTTGTGATAGTGCAGATATTGCTATATAGCAATGAGAGTGAACACACTTCTATTTGATATCAAATTGATAGAAGTAACAGTTTGTCTTGATGGTACATTCAATGGTTGTACTAACTGCCGCCTAGATTGTTTTGTGAAATTATAAGACTGCCAATACTTGCTCTCAGCTTGTTCCCTCCAACAGCTTCTACCTTGGCTCTATCCCATAATTGTTCAAAAGGGGCTTCATAAATAAGTATTGTGTCATGGTACTGGTATGTGTTTTGGGACTCTAGGATACTGTATCTTACCTTCTCCTCATATTTCATTATGAACTTTGATTTTTAGAGAAGTAGTGATCCCGGTAAAGTAGATCCCCAAAGCAGCCCTGATTGTTCCAGACTTGGCAAGGCTCCTGGAAGGATCTCCATATGAGAACCTGGAGATGACGCACAGAATTGGCTAGCGGTGGCTTTGATGTTGGCATGGATACCAATGGAGATACATGGGTGAAGGAGAGTATGCAAGTGAGAAAGAACAGCTAATATTTCTGGAAGTGGAAATAGTCAATTAAAGGCATTTCTAGCTGACTTTCTGAAGCTTATAACGTCATGCTGAATAAAAAAAAATCCAACTAAAATCTATGAAAGTATCTAAAACACAAAGGACCCAACCTAATGTTCCAGTCACAAACAGATCTATTTGAGCCAGTTGGCTTAGACTGCAAGCAATTTGCTGTAGATCTAATTATCTACTTCTCTTTCTCAACCTCAAAAAAAGATCGAATGCTTTTTATAAAAGAGGCAGGACAAGGAGGAAAAGAAAACTTTAAAATATTGTTTGTTAGACCATTGTTTATATGTTTTATCCCTAAATTTGAGCAGGAGGTTAACTTAATTCTCCCAATTTCTACTTCTGGTCGATGGAGCATAGTATTGGAGAGTTGGATCCAAATTTCCTTTCCTGTCTTGGGAATCTGGGCATCTGCAGAAGGAAGTTTATTAATTCAGTTTCTTTTTTCTATCTATGTTTTGCCTATATGTTGTTGTGAATAATTCACAAAAGTTTATTTATTGTTAGAATCATGTTTAGGTCTATCATGGTGTTATCTGATAGTGCCACAGAGACTAAATGAAGATCAAATGCTTACTGGCTTCTTGCTAAGCAGAACAAAGCATGACAGGAGTGGGCTGTTTTCCTGGCTCACACTAAGGCATTTTCACCCAGCATCTAACACGTTGTCTTTGGCACAAAGGTAGGGAGACTGTGAAACCTGAGCGTAATTAACTCTGAGTCTGGGAGTCTCATTTCTTGGCTGTGTCTCATAAGTACCCACAATCATCTGCCTCTCCATCATTCTCTACTAAATTTCCCACCATCTCTACATATGAGTTTCTGTAAGTTCAAACTTTCCATTTTAACAGCCAGGATATACAAATACTTTCCAATTGACACCAACTTAGACTTTTTTTTCCTGTTTCTTTCTTTCTCTTTCTTTCATTTGTTCGTTTGTTCATTCTTTCTCCCTTCTTTCCTTTCTTTCCTTCCTTCTCTCTTTCTTTCATCTTTTGAATAACTAGATGGAAGGAATAAAAGTTGTGAAGACTAAAACTTGGGATGTTTAAGATTTAAAAGGGATAAAGATAAATTACCTTCCAAACTACATAATTCTGATTACCCTACTTGGGTCTGGCTTCATGATATACTTTCTTTGAGTACAACTGAAATTCATTAGGTACCTGACATTTCCAGGAACTTGCTTTTGTGTTACTACAATGTCCAACCTTGTAGGAAATTTTTGGCTATGTGATGTGGCAGCAGGGATTTCTTGGAAAGTTTCATTATGAAAACAAAGATTAAATTTTTTTTCTGGAAAAAAAATGTTGGACCAGACTGGGAAGTCATGTCAAGTACTAGGCAAGTCAAAATACTAATGGTACATTTTTATAAAAAAATGCTTATGGATCTGGGACCTGAGTTATGTTTCTTGTTGCCTCAATTATATTTTGAATTCATATCTTCACCTAAGCAATATAAGATCAATATTGTAAAAATCTCAGGTGGAGACATGCAGCTTATTGTTACCTTGCATGATATATGCCCATCAAGGCAGAGGAGTTCCACCAAGAAGGAAAAAATGTGAGAGCAAGAATAAACCATCAATTTAATCAATCCTGAACTATGAGAACTTATCCCCTAGGGACTGCAGCTGAGGACAGAAAGAATACATCTCTGGCTCACCCAGCAGTTGGACGTTTACAGGCCTCCTGAGAAACTGAGTTCTGATTGCAGTATTTTCTCACAGTATCTGAAGGAAATGAAAACCCCCAATACCCTGAGCATGGCAGTCTTCCTATATATCTGATAATGTAAGCAATATTGTTTTGTTCTTTAATTAGAGTTCTACTGATTGGCTATTTTATTGCCTTTTCCCATGACCATATAAATAGGAAGACCATTCATTACCCTGGTGTGATGGTTAGGTTTTGTTGTCAACTTGGATCTTTTTAATTATCTTGGGTAGGTCTCTGAGGATGTTTACAGGAAGGCAGCCTCTCAGCAAGGGGCAGGATGTAAAGAAGCTCAAAGAAGCTGTAAGTAAACATCCTTTCCTGTGTGGGCCATGCAGGAAGGAAATTCCAGAGACTCAGGAAGCCATTAAGTCTGGGAAAGGGTTATAAGACCTCACCCTAAGGCTATATAAAGGGAAAGAAATTCTCTCCTTGCCACTCCTGCTGGTTCCCCATTCTGTGTGTGTGGTATAGGTGATGGGTTTTTCTCTCTGCTTGGACCTGTGAAAGAGGGTCAGCCTCTTTCGCTGTTAGGAAACTTCCCCTGAATTTGTAGTTTCGATAAATACTTTCCTCCCCTAAATTGTGCCTGTTTTGAAGATTCATCCTAGTGGCATGTGGCTGACTATGACACCTGGATACAACCTAATGCAAATCTTCATTTTCCTCTTGTTACAAACTCCCATTCTTTGCTCTTTGTGTGTAGTATTTTGAATGACATATCTTCCATAGACTCATGTGTTTTGAATGCTTGGTCTCAGATCATGCAATTTGGAAAAGTTCTTGGGTCTTTGGGAGGCAGAGCCTAGCTTTAGGAAGTGTGCCACTGGGGTCTGGCTTTGGGGTCATATAGCCCAGCTTTAAGCCCAGTATTAAGACTACTTCCTTCCTGTGGAGGTGTGATACAGACTCCCTGTTATCTGCTCTCCCTGCTATGATGAATCTTCTGTTGAGGAATGTAAACTTAAACAAATCCTTTCTTTCCATCAACTGCTTCTGGTCAGGTGTCTTGTCCCAAGAATGAGATAGTATCAGCTATAGTTCTTTTGGTGTGTGTGTGTGTGTGTGTGTGTGTGTGTGTGTGTGTATGTGTGTATGGCAATGCATGTATGTGTATTCTGCCTGTTTTCTAAGTAGAGTAGTAGATTTCCTATGCTGTATCGAATTTGTCCCCTAATCAGTATTCCATCCTCTAGGGAACATTATTGGAGCATACTGGCCACTATGTAACTGGCTCAAATATTCTATTTTTCTAATTCAATAATTGGAGATCTTATTTGTCTAGTCCATTAAATTTACAGATTTGAAAATATAAGGTTGGCTAACTCTCCACTAAATATTTGCATGTCTCTTTCCAAGAAGCAAATGTTCCTCTGAATTACAGAACCACATACTTAGAGTAGTGGGTACCATCAGCTCCTCTGTCTCACTTCTGGCATTTATCTCTATATGCTGAAGCCTATTTGAAGCACATAGTGACTGCTGTCCACCTGTGCTTTGTCTGGCTGTGGGGTATTATTTGCATGCATATAAGTCAAATGAGCAGATCTGGGATAACAAATAGCTTTCAAACAATTATGGTGGACATTTTGAGGGTAACAACCTGAGTGAGGATCTAATCCCGAAGTAAGGTCTCTAGAGTTACCAGTGCCAAGGAATCTTTATTTCCTTTGCTATAATGGAAGTGGTTGAGGCAACACATTTTCTAGGCTCCTTTCTATCCCTATCACACCTTCTGGTGTTTTCCAGAAAGACCTCTGAAATAAGCCACAGTTTTTGGATCTTTTCAGAGCCTGTGTATGGTGAACAAGACAGGAGTCTAAAATCTCTCCCACTTCCCCACTTGGCTCTTTAGCTTGCAGCCACCTTCAGACTAACTTCCAGAACAACTATTTTCCCGTTTGGACTTTCCATCTCACTTTCTTTCCTTTCCAAACTGCCGAGTTACCCAAGGCCCAATTCTCATGCTTCAAAGACAGTTTGTGATGCCTTCAAACGTTTCTCCAGCCCTTGCCTTCCTCTTCATACTCACTCATGTGGCCGCCTCAGGCCTGTCTCCCCTGAGTGACTACTCCTCACATGGAGAGGCTCTCTTACTCCAGCTTCAGTTCTAGAAATGAGGAGGAAAATTTTGAAGGACTTCTGTGTGTTTCTGTG
Organism: Zapus hudsonius; assembly: GCA_004024765.1. NCBI lineage: Eukaryota > Metazoa > Chordata > Mammalia > Rodentia > Dipodidae > Zapus > Zapus hudsonius. The sequence goes on along the minus strand of PVHP010031866.1, from coordinate 2,722 downwards.
CTGAGACAGACAATACAAGAAAAGGTGAAGATGGAGAAAGGAGTTGTAGAAATTATTTTTACATATGTTGAGTTGAAAGAGTCCAAAAGTCACTACAGTGGAACTGGCCAATAAATAGCACAGTGGCTAAGGGCCCAGAAGTCAGGGAAGTGGTTTTGTTTAGGGAATGTCTATCTATCTATCTATCTATCTATCTATCTATCTATCTATCTATCTATCTATCTATCAATCTATCATCTATCTATCTATCTATCTACCTATCTATCATCTATCTATCATCTATCTTTCAACTGTCTATCAATCATCTATCTATCTATCTATCATCTATCTTTCAACTGTCTATCGATCATCTATCTATCTATCTATCTATCTATCTATCTATCTATCTATCATCTATCTATCTATATACATTTGAAGCCATGAAAATGTGAGTTCATTCTGAGTGAATGAGCATGCAGAGTGAAGAAAAGGAAAAGCTGAAGAATGCCACCTTAAAAGAGTAAAAAGAATATGATTGAGCAGAACAAACAATATAAGAACAATATTGTAAAGGACTCAATATAAGAACAATATTGTATAAAAATAAGCCCAGGAAGAGGTAGAAAGATTTACTCACAGTCACCTTCTGAGTTAGAATTTCCTCAGCCATTTCTCTTGAAATCAAAACTCTCTGTGCTCCCTGGAATTCTTCTTTTTTAAGAATGCTTCTGTTTTAATGTCTCCACACTATAGTTTTCTGATAAGTTTCTCTGTGTTTTTTATGACTTATTTTTTAATCATGCCTCACATTTCATTGTGTGATTTCCAGCACATAAAATATCTTCTGAAAGATAGAGAATAGTCAATAATTATTTGGTGGAATAAATGAAAATAAGGGAGTTAGTTGCCTTTCCTGTTAAAGGACTTTGTTAAGAAGAACCTAGAAAAGCAATGGTGCTTTTGAGAGCAACAGGATATTAGTACCGTTTGTGAGGATGATGATGGCTGTAACATGAATATCATGAGGTAGAAAACCAATTCGGGCACCTCTGGCCTGGACTCTCCACCTGGGCTTTTCTGTCTGTGGGAAAGAATCAATTTGTTGCAATTCAATACTCTTCAAATATATCAAACTACCAAGAAAATTAAATAAAATATAAGGATATATAAAATATAGGCTTAAACTTTTCCCTACATTACTGGAAATACATTCAGATTTTCAGCCTTTTGTCTTCAGTACTCATTTTGTTTCCATACAGAAATCCAGTTCTTTGAACATTTATTTGAAAAAGAAACAGCTTTCTGTTCATATTGCAAGGACTGTTATTAAAATCCAATCGCATAAGAGGGGCATAGTTGCACACTCCTGTAATCCAATCTCCATGGGAGTCTGAGGTAAGATGATTTTGAGTTTGAGGCCTGTATGTGCAACTTAGGAAGATGTTCTCTCAAAAAAAAACCATGCAAAATAAAATTACTGCAGAAGTCTATGTTTATACTTAGTGGATTCAAATTTCTTAGTATTATTGAAGAAGCAGCAGAGAGCAGATCCGCTCTGCTCAACTGGACTCATAGAGAGTAACCAAAAATTGTTGTTTCCAAGTTAGGCAAAGACAATCAAAAAGCCAATAAGAGAAAGTGAGTGGATCTCAACCTAGGTGGGTAATCAACAGCTGGCTAATTGGCTATGAGATCCACTCAATGCCAGGGAACCCTTGACTGGCACGGGGATCCAAGGCAACCTTGAATGGGGACCAAGAACCTGATCTCCAAGGGAAAGTCCTCACTAACCATAGGTCCTCAGAAAGGCTACACCCTTCAAAATCTCACCAAACTAGCAATCTTTGTCTCAATTAACCAATAATGATCTCACTCTCTACTGGAGATTCTGTTTGTATTTTTCAGAAATCAACAAGAACTGTGGACAATGGAACTCCACCAAGTGGACCTGAGTTGATGGTGGATACTCAAGCAAGAGACAAACCACCTCAAACTCACTATTTAGAGCCCTAACACAACATCTAAGGAAGTGGTGTGATGAGCAAAAGATATTCCCACGGCAAGGCAGAGATCCTAGGGAAGGATAATGGAGATAGGCACCAAGAGTGCCCCAAATTGTCCAAAACACAAATTCAGAGACTCTTAAAAACCTAATAATTGTGCTAAATTGAAACTCACCCACTATGACTCAGTGAAATTTGTAGAAGAGTTGGTGGAAAGAATGTCAGAGACATGGGGGGGGTATCTAATGCCTAAAAGGGTATGCCATCCTGGTTTTAATGGTTCTCTCTAATAACTTATGATACTGAGCATATTGTTTTGTTAATATATATAATTTTATTCCAATAAAAAACGTTAAAATTTTTGTACAGAAACCAGAATTATAACACCGACAGAAATAATCAGGCAGGCTTAATCAAAAGCAAGAACAGCAACCCATCAGGAATACTGTGTGGGAGCCCCAGAAAGTGGGAAACTCATGGAGGAAGGTAAGGTCTGGGGATATAAGTATGTTGGGTCTGTCCCTATCTATGATTGAAAATATCTTAAACTGATTGTCTGTTGAAAGTTTAACAGTTATCTTAGAGTTCTACTGAAAGAATAAGGCTGAAAGAACAGGTGAGTCTGACCTTGAAGCTTGATGCAGAGAAAAAAAATTACAAGCAGCCAGCTGTGACTGAACTTTCTTCTGGCTGAATTCCCAGAGCCCTCAGACAACCATGTAGTTTTCCTCCCTCCCTCC